>RJWK010022945.1:10232-29597 GCA_004363435.1 Platanista minor | reverse complement strand
AAAAAAAAAAAAAAAAAAAAAAGAAAGAAAGAAAACCTAGGTAGTTGGAAATCAAAAGATTGCTGCTAGTTAAAGAAAACCAGACATCTCAAGTTAATCAATTTAGTGCTTTTCTGTGCTTGGGAAGATGCAAGAATCTGGGCTCATTGAAATCATTCCTTTGATGTGCACCTTAGTTACCTAGGGCCAGTATCCTGTTCCTCCATCCTGACTCCCCTCAGGGTGTGCAGTCTGGTGACTGCAGTGCCTGATGGCTTGATAGTTGCAACATCCTTTGTTTACTGATATGGCCAGTGGGATTCCTGGTCCACAAAGCTTAATTGTTGCCTAAATGGATAAAAGTTGTACCTCATGACCAACATATTCATTCAACAATTTTTATTTTTTGAGTTCATGGAATAAGCTGTGAATAAAACAAAGTCCTGTGTTTCTTGGAGTTAATATTCCAGTTGGGGTGAGCAAAGGAAAAATACACAAATATTAAATACAATGTTAGATAATTGTAAGAACTAAGCAAAACATTGGAACAGGGTTAGGGGATGGTGACATGCTTTTTAGATCCAGTGGTCTGAGAAGACATTATTGCTAAAAGGATAATGAAATGACAGTAGAGAGTGAGCCATGGTTCCAGCTGGGGGAAGAGCATTCCAGGCAAAGAGAATAGTAACTGTGCAGGCCCTGGGATGGATGTGAGCCCTTCTGTTGGAGGAGCAGTGAGAAGGAAGTGGTGACTGAGGGCGGAAGACCACGGACAGGATGAGACTGAAGAGAAAGCAAGAGTGACAATGGAGGGTAGTAGATTATAAAGGGTTTTATAGGCCGAAGTAAGAATGTTTTTTTTTTTTCGATACGCGGGCCTCTCACCGTTGTGGCCTCTCCCGTTGCGGAGCACAGGCTCCGGACGCGCAGGCTCAGCGGCCCTAGCTCACGGGCTCAGCCGCTCCGCGGCATGTGGGATCTTCCTGGACCGGGGCACGAACCCACATCCTCTGCATCGGCAGGTGGACTCCCAACCACTGCGCCACCAGGGAAGCCCAGAATGTTTGTTTTGTTAAAATAAGTTTATTTATTTATTTATTTATGGCTGCGTTGGGTCTTTGTTGCTGCGCACAGCTTTCTCTGGTTGTGGCGAGGGGGCTACTCTTCATTGTGGTGCGCGGGCTTCTCATTACGGTGGCTTCTCCTGTCGTGGAGCATGAGCTCTAGGCACACAGGCTGCAGATGTTGTGGCACGTGGGCTTCAGTAGTTGGGGCACGTGGGCTTCAGTAGTTGGGGCATGCAGGCTCTAGAGTACAGGCTCAGTAGTTGTGGAGCACAGGCTTAATTGCTCTGTGGCATGTGGGATCTTCCCAGACCAGAGCTCAAACCCGTGTCCCCCCGCATTGGCAGGCAGATTCTTAACCACTGTGCCAGCAAGGAAGTCCCAAGAATGTTTGATTTTACTCCAAATGGGAGGTAGAAGTTGAGATGTTTCCAACACCAGTGAGCAATTCTGTGATTCTCCAGACACCAACTTGGTGTCCTACAGTTCAATTCAATTCTGACACTAGTAACCCAGAGTTAGCATCAGATGGCACAGGTCAAGGGCTCAGCCCTACAAGACTGTCCCCTCTTCAGATGCCAGTCACAAGTATTGGATCCTCAGGTTAACCACACTTCTGTCCAACTTCACTGCAAAGTCAGGGGCTTACCGCAACTCACCCCCCTCCCCAATTTCAGGTTTGATAGTTTACTAGACTGGTTCACAGAACTCAGGAACAATCTTTACTTACTTTTGCTGGTCTTGTTCAAGTGATACAGCTTAGGGACAGGCAAATAGAGGAGATGCACAGTAAGTTATGGGGGGGACACATGCTGAGCTTCCGCACCCTCCCTGGGCACCCTATGCTCCCAGCATCTTGGTTCATTCGCCAACCCATAAGTTTTCTGAAGGTTTCATTACATAGGTATGATTGATTAAGTCATTGGCCATTGGTGATTAAAGCAATCTTCAGCCCCTCTCCCCTCCCGGAAGGTTGGGGAGGCAAGGGCTGAAATTTCCAACCCTCTAATCAAGGCTTGTTTTTTCTGGAAAGTCCAAGGATTTTACGAGCTACATGCCAGGAACTGGGAACAGAGACCACATATTTATTTTTTATTGCATCACAGAAGCCTTTGGAGACTGTGAGACGAGGGGTGACCTGATACAGGTTGCATTTTAAAGGACCACACTGGCTGCTGTAAGGAAAATGGATCGTGGCAGGGGTAGGGTTAAGCAGGTGACACTTCTGAAGGCTCTTGTGATGGTTCAGGTCAGAGGCTTGGATGGTGTTGGTAGAAGGGAGAGTGGTTAGATTTTGGATGCCCTTACAGGATAGAGCTGTGGACTAAAAAATTATATCCTCAACCTAAAAGTTGAGAATTATGTTTTATTCAGAGGGAATTTTTTAGGACTTCAAGCCCGGGAGGCAGCATCTCAAGTAACCCTGAGGAAACTGCTCTGAGGAGGTGAGGGCGAGCTAGGATATACAGGAGTTTTACAACAAAGGGCAGGTAGTCAGAACATCAGAAGATTACTGTTAATTAAAGAAGACCAGACATCCCAAGTTAAGGAATTTAGTGCTTTTCTATGTATGGGAAGACACAAGAGTCTGTGCTCATTGAAATCATTCCTTTGATATGCACCTCAGCTATCTGGGGCCTGTATCCTGTGTTTTCATATTCTGAGTTTCTTTAGGGCTCAGCAGAGGGTGTGGCTGCCGTCTGACAGCTGCTAGGTGGCAGGTATTCTTTCTTCCTCAGTTCCCTCAGGGCTCACCAGCTCACTTTGGAGGGCTGCAAGCGCTGATGACTGTGACATCCTTTGTTTACTGATATGGCAGGCAATATTCCATTGATCAGAGCCAAGTGGCTTTATCCAGCTATTGCTCCACTGAACTATCTTTAAATTCCATTTTCACTCAACGTTCACGTATTTGTGCCCTGGTTCGCCCTGGTTGTGAGTGCACTGAAAGAGTGGTCTTCCTTTGAATCCTTGCAGGACTTTGAGCTTGGCTGGCGTTCGTCCACACCTGCGATCTTCATCACACTCAAGGCAGGTGATGTGGGTCTCTAAACTCTCGCCCACTAAGAGCCGCAGTGAATGTTTGTAGAGGTCTTGGTATTTGCCAGTCATTGTTCTTAGTGCAGAACATGTATTATTTCACTTAATTGTCCTCATTCATCAATAATGTAGATATTATCATTATACCTGTTTCAGAGCTGAAGAAAAAGGCTAAGTCACTTGCCCAGGGTTACACCACTAGCAAGTGGAGCCGCCAATCCGATCCGCCTCCTGCTCTCAGGAGCCTGTCATTGGTCGCCTCTGTCTTGCACGCCTCCCATACCACCGCAGTGCTCTCTGGTCACTGAGAACTAGGAAGAGAAGGCAGGAGAGGCATCGCCTTGGTTTTCAAGGAAGAGGCATGTCAGTTGTGGCTGGAGGTGAATGATGCGCAGAACGACCTGGATTACCTTTTCACTCTGCCTCCTATGATGTGCCTCTGTGGGTCACGTGAGAGATGCGGAGGGCAGACAGCACCACACAAGGAGCTGCTGAAACCACTCTGCGTCTCCAAAGTCTGCCTACCTCTAGAGCCAGGAGGAGCTGCAGGATCCTCTTTGCCTACACTCACTGTCCCTGCCCCTCACCAGCCAGCCTCCCGACACACCTGTACCTTCCTCTGCCCTTTGAACCCACTCACTCCAGGCTCACTAGCTCCAACCTTTTCTAAGCTGGGTATGGTTGAGTAACACAACCCCACTAGCCATAATGTGGCCCTGGGGGCAGGAGGCTCCGTGGACGCGGAATCTGGTAAGACATGAGTAAGTCCTGGGAATCCTCATCCTCCTGGGATCCCAGGTGTCTCACCCCACATTTTGGTGCCCGGGTCAGAATACTCCCTTCCTGTTAGCCTGCTGATTTCTTTCTGCGTATGGAACCTGGGCTTTCCACCTGTCTGGTCAAGTCCTTCTACTTCTATCCCTGGCAAGGGGTCAGCAGCTCAATGTGGTGAGCTGAAAAATGGCCCCCCAGAGACACCCACGTCAAATCCCCACAACCTGCAAATATTACCTTATGTGGCAAAAGGTGTGATTAAGCAAAGGATCTTGAGAGGAATGATTATCTGGGTGGGCCCTAAATGCCATCACAGGTAGCCTTAAAGGCAGAGGGAGGTTTCTTTGAATTTTATTTTATTTTATTTTATACAGCAGGTTCTCCTGAGTTATCTATTTTATACATATTAGTGTATATATGTCAATCCCAATCTCCCAATTCATCCCACCACCACCACCCCTGCCACTTTCCCCCCTTGGTGTCCATACGTTTGTTCTCTACGTCTGTGTCTCTGTTTCATAGGCAGAGGGAGTTTTGATGTACACGAAAGAAGAGAAGACAATGTGACCACAGAGGCAGACATGGGAGTGAAGCGGCCACCGACCCAGGAACACAAGAAACTGGAAGAGGCAAGGAACGGATCCTCCCCCAGAGCCTCAGGAGGGAGCTCGGCCCTGCTGGCACCTTGACTCTGGAAGTCCGGCCTCCAGAACCATGAGGAAAAGTGTCTGCTGTTTTCAGTCACCCAGTTTGTGGTAATTTTCTATAGCAGCCCCAGGAAACTAATTCCGCGTCTGATGAGTTTTGCTGAATCCCCAGTTATGACAACCCCTTCTGATGGACGCTGAGTGTCTCTGCTCTTGGGGGCCGCTGCAGTGCCTGGCAGATCAGTCTCCTTAGACACCCACAATCACCATGATCAGGAGATGCAGGACTTCCCGGCTGCTGTGTGGGGACTGGTCTTCTCAGCCCTGGTCCTGCCTGAAGCTTCCTCACCAGCACTGGCAGCCAGTCTAGCTCCCTGCCGGACATGAGAGGTGGGTGGGTGTTGACTGAAAAAAAAAAAAAAAAGCACAACCTAAAAGTTGAGAGGTATGTTTTATTTGGCAGATAAAACTGAGGACTTAAGCCTGGGATGTAGCATCTCAGAAAGCTCTGAGAGACTGTTCCAAGAGACAAGGAAGGAGCCAGGATTTACAGGAGTTTTACAACAAAGGGCAGGGAGTCAGGACATCAAAAGATCTCTGTTAAGTAAAGAAGAGCAGACAACTCAAGTTAAGGAATTTAGTGCTTTTCTATGTATGGGAAGATGCAAGAGTCTGGGCTCACTTAAATCATTCCTTTGATGTGTACCTCAGCTACATGGGGCCAGTGTCCTGTGCTTCTCATCCTGAGTCTCCTCAGGGGGCACCTTTGGGGTGGCTGCAGGGTCTGACCGCTAGATGGCTGGCACGCTGTTTCTATCCCAAGTTCCCCCAGGGCTCACAGTTGGGGCGTCTATAATGTGATGGCTTGATGGCTGCAGCATCCTTTGCTTACTGATATGGCAGGGGCCATTTTTTCATTGACATGGGTAAGAGTGGTGTGGGAGGGTTCTACCTTTGCAGCAACCTCAACCCACCCCTTCCATCCTCACGTAAACCTGACACATCCACCTCCCTCCCAGACATCCTTTATGGTTAGCTGTTCCTCCCAAATGTGGTAAGCACCTGCACTGGGTGTAAGAAGTATTCTGGGACCTCAGAGAAACAGTAAGTACAGCAGACAAAGCTCCTGATTTCATGGAGCTCCTATTTTAGGAGGGGTAACAAAAAAAGAAGTCAGTAATTAAACAAGATGATGTCAGAGGCAAGTGACGGAGGTCCAATTCAATCAGAAGAAAGCTACCAGATAATTTTTTGGGTCATGTAATTGGAAAATCCAAGAGCTAAACCAGCTTTAGGCCTTAGGTAAACAATGTCATGGAGCCTTTGCCTTTTTCTATTTGCTGTGTCCTGTCCTGCTGGGCTCGTTTCCAATTGTCTCTCTGCACACAGAGCAGATGGCTTCTGGCCAAGCCCACCCACCCCCTTCAGCCTTTCCCTCCCGGAGGGCTCTGACTGGCCTGGTCGAGTCACATGGTCATCTCCCAGCCAATCACTGTGGCTCAAAGGGCTTTGGTTTGCCAGCTGGTGTCATATGCTCACTCCTGGGACCAAGGAGGTGAGTTCAGCCTCTTCCAAATCAAAGGGATTAAATGGGATTACAGTGAGATGGGGAGCTCGACTCCCCAGGGAGGGTATGCTGGTCGGATAAATCTGTGCACCACAAGGTTCTGACTTCTTCTCTCATATGTGCCCCCAGCACCTCCTAAAAGAGGAAGGTAGTCAAGAGAGGAGAGACGACAATCAGCTTGGCTGCATCTCTCTCAATGAGTTTTTATCTTTGCTTTGGGGAAAGGGTGATGTCACAGGCTACTAGGTCTTGTAAGTGTCCCTTACAAGAGCTCCCGAGGCCTCTTCCCCAGGGCGGTTTTCACCCCATCAGAGGATGAATACTAAGGACACGTTGCCACTCAAAGGCGATCGTTCTTTCAGGCAGATGTTATCAGCTCCCTTCCTTACTAAGCGCTCTTCAAGAAGGAACAGATTGTTTTTATTTTTAAAAAACAAAAACCACAGCTGCCCCGCTGTACTGAATGGGGTCATCTCGGAGGGTTTTGACAGGGGAAACCAGCAGGCTGGCATTCACTTCTCCCGTGTTACCCACCAGAGAGGTTGTGTTTGTAGGCATGCTGACCCTAAATCCACACGAGGCAGCTGCTCATCAAACAGCTGCCACATCACCAGGGTGGGAAGAACATCCTTGATGCATTTACTAACAGCCTCGCCAGACCTTAGGAGAGCAGGTTAGACCCTGCAAAGGGGGGCATAATCCAGAGCTGTGAGCTCGGATCTTGTCACAGTTACATGCAGCTGTTGCATTCAGAAATACATTATTTTTTTCCCCTTCTAAATAGTCTCTGTCCATTTCGACTGCTTCATTTACCGTCTTTTTTCTACCACTTTGGCAGTTGGGTCTAATAATGTAACTGTTGGACTATCTGCCGTTAACAACCTTTTTTTGTGACATTTTTTGGATGTTACAGGCACTTTTGAAGAAAGAAATGTTTCCCCTTTCTGTAGTTTTGTCAATCATGATTTTCTTTTTAATAGCATTTCATGTTTCCTCGCATGGTTTAAAATCCCCAGTATAAAGGGAATGAAACTACCTGCTGAAACGAAAACCCCTAGATGACTTTATAACACGGCCAGCTCTTTTTGTTATGATGGTATTTAAAAGAAAAAGTACTTCTGTCTTGAAGTGCTACCGTCTGAGATACGGAGACCACCCTAGCACTGGTGGGGGCTTTTTGTGTCTGTAGCTATGAATTAATCCAATTTTTTTTCTTGTAATAAAAATGGAGAAGATTTCCAGCGTCTGAACTCTGGAGTGATTGCAATGTTCCATTTATCTTCAGCAAGTTGATCCATACAATGCAGTGAGTGTCTATTAAGCACCTACTATGTCTAAGTCTTTGTGTCCCATTGAAGGGGGCATTCAAAGATGAATTGTTCACCTTCTGCCCTCCGGGAGCTTGCTACCCAATGAGAGAGTCAGACAGGGTGACAGCTATCTCTAAAGAAGAGTACAACATGGATATATTATACAACACAGAGAGTATAGCCATTATTTATGGTAACGTTAAATAGAGTATAATCTATAAAAATATTGAATCATGGTGTTGTACACCTGAAACTTATATAATATTGTAAATCAACTATATTTTAATTTAAAAAAATAAAGGAAAACAGAACACTTGGAGGGCGACTGAGTAGAGAGATGTCTGCTGCCCCACAGACCGGGACACTGTGGGAGGCCCCATGGAGGGGTAGCATCCACCGGCCCTTAGAGAGTGAGCGGATTAGACGTCAGCGCATGAAACGGGTGGTCAGAGGCTCAGCCACAGCGTCAAGCTGTTGGTGTTTTCAGGTAATGATGAGTGGTCGGGAATATGCAGGCAATAGTGGTGGCAAGAAGGCTTGATTGCTGGGGCCAGACTTTGGGAGAACCTGATGCACCAGCCCAGGAGGATGAACAGTTTTCCAAAGGCGGGGGATTGCCCGGGCTCATCTGAGCTTCGATTTTCTTTTTGGAAAAATCTGATCTAGAATATCCTTCACTTGATGTCCTCATTCTTAGGAGGTGCACTCCAAGGAATCTGGGAGTGAGTCTCATGATGTCTGCAATTTATTCTCAAATAGTCCAGCACAAAAGGTCACTCACATACACACACACAGAGAGAAAAAAGAAAAACATGAACAAATGTCTAGAGGAAGAATATATGGGTGTTCGCTGTACTGTTCTTCTAACTTTTCTGAAAATTTGTAAGTTCTCACAGTACAGATTGTGATTAAAAAAGAATAGCTCTGTTCTACTAGAGAGTGTAGACCAGTTAGTAATATGTGGGTTTTGGAATTTAGTTCTGGTTGCAAACATTCTGTTCTAATAAACAGTCCCAGCTTCACCATCTGCGAGCCACGGGACCACAGACAAAACACTAAAGCCCCTTGAGAATCAGCTTTGGAGTCTATGCAAAGGTTGCAAGGACAGGACCTGCTGGCCCCCAGGGCTGAGGGAAGATTAAGGGAGAGACTCCACATCTAAAGTATGTAGCGTGAGGCCTGACGCATACTGCATACAGCTCAGGAAATGGAGCTGATTGTTGTTATTATTACAACTACTGTTATTAAACGTTATGCTGACATCTTCTAAGTCCTAATTCTGCCCACCATCCATGATTGGTGTTATAGGCTCAGAGCAGCATCCCAACGACTCTGCTGATACCACATCCTCCAGTAAGTGCTGAGGTATAACACTCATGACATCCTGCACTGGAAAATATGGTCTGTCTGTCCAACCTGATGTATGGAAAGGACCTCCCAAATTGCACTGGTGAGCAGATTGTGAACATTCAGATCAAATGTCAATGTCATCAGTGGGGTAGTCATTTGGTTTAAATTTAAAAAATATTCAAATAAGGTGAGAAAATGGTACTATTCTTTCAACTGCATTGGCAGCCCAACTGTCCTTTTTTACTATTTATTGTTTCTAAACAAATCAAACATTTCTGTGTGACAATAAAGCGTCACAAACGTGGCATGATTGATTTGAAGATGGCCAGAAAAATCTCAAGGATCATCTTTTCCCTGGTGCGTTCTGATCTTTTCTTTGTCCCTCTTGTCCCTATAAAATGGCTTTGCTCTGATCCAGGAGGCATTCTGCATTTAAAATAGAACACTTAAGAGCGCTCGCTCAGCTAATCAAAAGTAAGCTCAAGGGACTTTCCTGGTGGCACAGTGGTTAAGAATCCGCCTGCCAATGCAGGGGCCACGGGTTTGATCCCTGGTCTGGGAAGATCCCACATGCTGCGTAGCAACTAAGACCGTGCACCACAACTACTGAGCCTGTGCTCTAGAGCCCGCGAGCCACAACTACTGAGCCTGTGAGCCTCAACTACTGAAGCTGGTGCGCCTAGAGCCTGTGCTCTGCAATAAGAGTAGCCTCCGCTCGCCGCAACTAGAGAAAGCCCGCGTGCAGCAAAAAAGATCCAACGCAACCAAAAAAATAAAATAAAGTAAATGAGATAAATTTTTTTAAAAAGATAAGCTCAAAAATTCTGCATTGAAGCCGTGTGTGTCTTTATGTTTGCAAGTGTTCATAAACATACATGTGTACAGATGCCCAAAGTACTAGGCAAAATAAAATAAGAGTGACTTAGAGCATATGTTAATACCTGTATGACTGCAATGTTCCAATAAAATGCAATTCAAGCTATGAAGGTAACGAAATAATATAACTAGCCAAGTTAAACCACTTCAGCGCAGCTACACATGAATTCTAGGCCACCCACCACAAGTCCTTCTCCATTATCTCTACTTTTGAGTAGATTTTATTTTTTAGAGAAATTTCACATTTATAGAAAAATTGGGGGTATGGGATAGACAGTTACCTGGTACCTCACACCAGCTTCCTCTATTATTACATCTTTACATTATTATGGTACATTTGTTACAGTTCACAAACCAATACTGATATGTTATTGACTAAAGCCCGTACTTTATTCAGATCTCTTTTGTTTTTACCTAATGCCCTTTTTCGGCTCCAGAATCCCAACCAGAGTCCTACTTACATTTAGTTGTCATGTCCTCTTAGGTTCATCTTGGCCGTGGCAGTTTCTCAGATGTCCCTTGTTTTTGGTGACCTCGAGCTTTGAGGTCTCCTCATCTTGTTATTGGCTTCATTTCTCAGCCTTCCTATTTCTAACCACTTTGCCTTGTAAAACTAGAAGCCTTCAACATTGCTCACATGCTTTGCACGGCCTTGTATTATCATGTCAGAGCAATTGTGATTGGCTAGTAGTTATACTTTAAAAATGTGCTCATGTTTAATAAATAGGTTAGGGCATTTGCATTCAAAATTGTTTTCTGGTAATTAGATAATTTTGAGATGTGTCAGAGACCCCCAATTTTCATTTTATTTGAAATTACAGTTTACTGCAATTATAAACATAATTCATTCACATTGGCTCAGTCTGGTAGTGATTATGCATTATGGGCATAATTACAACTATCCTGTACTCATGCCCCACCTCACTCTGTAAAAACATAACAATTGCCAGAAAACTAGAGTTGGAGGGAAATTGTTAGAGGGAAAAGCTGCTGGATGGCATCCCATCCTTCTGTCTCCTTGCTTCCAGGTCATAAAATCCTAAATCACAAAAGCCTCTGTCAAGAGCCTTTTGCCCTAAACACAGCTGTCAGATCTTTGAGAGTCCATGGACCTGCTTCTTCCCTGACTTAAAAAGATATCCAAGCTCTCTGTACCAAGCACTTGGCATGAACAGCACAAACACTCATCCTTGCCTCATGGACCAGTCTGTCTAGGGACACAGAGTAGATAAACCACTCAAGGCTTGGTCTACCCTGTGTGTGTGTATAACTACATCACTGTGCTCTACACCTGAAACCAACCCAACGCTGTAAATCAGCTATACTCCAATATAAAATAAATGTTAAAAAAAAGACATGGTGTCCCCCTAAGTTGGGAGAGTCCCAAGTCTTGCCGTATTCCCACTCTTTTTTTGCCTTCTCCAATCTTTCTGATGCTAACCTGCCACCCATGTGGAGTCTGTCTGTGCTGCTGCATTACTCGGAACCCTGCTTGTGACTCACCCCAGCCTGCCTGGTTATGGGTCAGCCCCCTTCCATCCATCTCGATTCCCAGTTTGGACTTGCCTGAGATTTCTTAGCTCTGACAGCTGCCCACTTTGTTAGCCAGGCCCTGCTGCCTGGCCTGTGAGACACTGGATAGTATTCATGGCAGGTTAGACAATGTAGAAGAAAAGAGTGGTTGAACACATAGTAAACACAACTGCCCAAAATAAAACATAGAGAGAAAAAGACCTAAAATAATTAATAGGAAATTAGTGAGCTGTAGGAAAAATTCGTGACCTACTGTACGTGTAATTGGAGTCTGCAAAAGAATAGAAAGAAGGGGAAGACAGAAAAAAAATCTGAAAAAAATAATAGAATTTTCTAAATTTTCATACAAAGTTGATTCCGGGGCCAAGAATATTACCAGAGATAAAGAAAGTCATTTCATAATGATGTAAGGGTCAATTCATCAAGAATGCATAACAATCCTAAACAGGTATGCACCTAATAAGAGAGTTTCAAAATATATGAAGCAAAAACCTGGCAGAACTGAAAAGAGAAATAGACAAGTTCAAAGTTGTCAGAGATTTCAATCCTCCTTTTCAATAACTGCCAGAATGAGTCCACAAAAAACCGGTAAGGAAATCTGAAATTTACTTTGATATTAACATAGTCAGTACAGATACAGTTTTCTTTTGATCAGTATAAACGTATCTTTTACCATCTTATTACTTTTAACCTATTTCTGTCTTTATGTTTAAAATGCATATGTTATATGCAGCATAGAGTTAAGTAGAGTCTTATATAGTCTAATCAACCACACTGACATATTCAACAATCTTGGGATACTCCACCAAACATAAGACAATGCACATTTTTTTAAGTACACTCAGAACGTTCACCCAAATTAACCAAATTCTGAGCTTTAAAATATGTCTTAATACTTTTAAAGGGACTTGATTTGTTCAAAGTATGTTATTTGGCTACAGTGGAATTAAATTAGAAATCTAAAACGGAGAGAGTGCAGGTAATTCCCAATTATTTGGAAACTAAATAATGTACTTTATAATAATCAGTGGATTAAAGAAGAAATCAAAAGGGAAACAGAAAGTATTTTTAAACAGTAGTTTAAAACAGAAACACAGTATTTTGAAAATGTATTAATATATCTGAAAACATAATGTGCCAGAATTTGTGTGATGCAACTAACGTAATACTTGAGGGAAATTTATAGCACTAAATATCTATACAGGAAAAGAAGAAAGATTACAGTTTATGACCTCAGATTCCCCCTTAAGGGGGAACTTAAATTTAAAGAGTAGAGCTACTCACACCCCAAGTAAGCAGAAGGAAGTAGATAATAAAAATCAGAGTGGAAAACAATGAAATGTAAAACAGGAAATCAGAAGGGAAAATCAATGAAACCTAAAACTGTTTGAGAAAATCAAAAAAGTTGATAAGCTTCTAGCCAGGCTGAAAGAAAAGAAGAGAGCAGATACAAATTTTCTATATCAGGATTGAAATAGATGACAACACAACAGATTTTACAGATATTTAAAAATAAGGGAATATTGGGAATTCCCCGGCGGTCCAGTGGTTAGGACTCCACGTTTCCATGGCAGGGAGCAGAGGTTCAGTCCTTGGTTAGGAAATTAAGATCCCGCATGCCGCGCGGTGAAGCCAAAAAGAAAAAAAAAAAAAAATTAGGGAATAGTATGAACAACTCTATGCCAATAAGTTCAATAACTTGGATAAAATGGACAAATATCTTGAAAGACACAAAAACTACCAAAGCTCACTCAAAAAAGAAGTCAAATTTGTAGTTAAAAATCCTTCCAGAGAGAAAACTCCAAATGACATCACTGATGATTTCAGGAAGAAATAATACTAATTATACTAAAACTCTCCCAGAAAATTATATAGGAAAAATATTCCTCAATTCATTCCATGAAGCTAGCTTTACCCTGATACCAAAACTATACTAAGATATTACAAGAACAGAAAACTACATACCAATATCCCTCATAAAAATATATGCCAAAAATAATGTATTATGAGGAAATGGGGTTTTTATCCCAGAAATGCAATGTTGATTTAACATTGGAAAATCTGTCAATGTAATTCAACACATTATCAGACAGTGAAAGAAAAAATAATACCATATGACCATCTCAACAGATGCAGAAAAAGCATATGACAAAAATGTAACATCTGTTCCTTATTTTTTTTTTTAATTCTCAGTAATCTAGGAAAAGAAGGAAGTTTATAATCTAGGAAGTTTATCTTCCTCAATCTGCTAAACACTACTTAATACTGAAAGACTGAATTCTTTCTGCCTACGAAGGAAGAACTCAGCACTTTTATTCAACATTTCTCTGGAATGTTGAATAAAACATGTGCCGTAAAGCAAAAATAGTCAGTGCGTAAAGCAAAAGTAAATAAAAGTTATCCGGATTGAAAATGAAGGTGTGAAAACTACCTTGATTCATGGACAATATGAGCATCTATGCTATATTATCTACAAAAATCTACTGGAACTAACAAGGGAGTATCAAGTTTCAGGATATAAGATTAATATACAAAAATCAATTGTAATTCTAATCAGTAGCAATGAAAACTTGAAGGTAAAAATAATACCATTTACAATAGCATCAAAAACATGTAACATACTTAGGGGTAAATCTGTCAAAGGGAGTTCAAGACCGGTACACTGAAAACTGTAAAAGTGAGAGACATTAAAAGGACCCAAACAGTGGAGAGATAGGCCATGTTTGTGGACTGGAGGACTCAGTGTTGTTATGTTGTAACTCACACCGAATAGATCTATAGAGTCAACACAATTCCAGTCAAAATTCAAGCAGGAATTTTTTTTTGGTAGAAATTAACAAGTGTATTCTACAATTCATATGGAAATGCAAAGATTCTAGAATAGCTATAACAACATTGATATGAATGTACAAAATTTTCATAGCTGCTTTCTTTATAATACTTCAACACTTGAAATAACCCAAATGTTCCTCAACAGGTGAATGGATAAGCAAATCAATGGAACTCGGCAATCAAAAGGAATGGAATGCTTACAGCAAAATGGATGAGTCCCAACTTAATTATGCTGGGTGAGTCACACAAAAAAGAAAAATGCATGCTGTCTGACGTCATTCATACAAAATTCTAGGAAATGCAAACATTCTATCGTGACAGGAAGGAGATCAGAGGTGGCCTGAGGACAGGAGTAGGAGCCAAAGGAAGGGGTGGAGGGGCAGAATTACAAGAAGACACTAGAAAACTTTGGGGGTGATGGGTGTGTTCTATTTTGATTGTGTTAATGGCTTCATGGTTATATACAAATGGCAAGACACATCAAGTTTTATACTTTAAATAGGTACAGTTTATGGTATATAAATTATAATTCAATAAAGCCATTAAAAATATACTACGTACACTTCTACCCAGTAATCCCACTCCTGGGAATCTATGCTTTCAAAACCATGTCACCTCTGGGTAAGGATCATGCAAAGGGATGTTACTGCAATGCTTATCATTAATAAGTAAGTAATTGAATACGTCTAGTATGTATTTGCCTTGGAATACTATGAAGCTCTTTGAAAAGATTGAGCTGGATCTCTAGCAGCTGGTAGCTCATCTACCAGATGTGTTAAGTGAGAAAACTGATACAGAATAGTGCATGCAAGTTAATTCCCCTTCTGTAAAATGATGAACACATTTCTGTCACATGATTGTGTGCGTGTATGGAGTATTGTTAATATTGGTTTAAAGTCAGAGAAAGAGGGAAAGGAAGGGAAGAGAAGAGGCAATGAAAAATAAAATTTTAGTTTTAAAAATGATGCTCAACTTAGCTTGGATTCTAATTCAAATACATTTTAAAATATGAGGTAATCAGAAAAAACTGAATGACAATGTTTGATGATATTAGGGAATGACTAGTGGGTTAATTTTTTAGCTGTGAAAATGGTATTGGAGATTTTTTTCAATGTTCCTTATATTTTATTTTATTTTATTAACATCCTTATATTTTAGAAACACTAACAGAAATGTACATTCACGAAATGATATAATTCTGGAATATAACTCTAGGATTTAGAAACAGTGGGAGGGCGTATAGATGAAACAAGCTTGGGTAAGATTTGATGATTATTGAATCTGGGGTATGGGTTTGGGGGCTTCTCTAAAACTGTATATGTTAATTTTTTTTCACAATAACATGATTGAAAACTGTAGTCTCTGGTCTGACATATAAAGATATTGGAAATTGCCACTGGGGTCCTCACAACAAGAAAAAAGCTGAACAAACACTTCTTAGATCTGTCAGAGGACTGAGCTCACAGGGGTAACAGCTGCCCCCAAACTGGAGAGAAAGACAGGTGAATACAGAGCATCCCAGCTTTTAGAGCCGACACCCAGGAGCCAAAGAGGCCACCGGAGACAGGGCTGGGCTAAGAGACCCTGAGGTGTGGCTGCATGTGGACCTGCTAGAAAGTGAAGAACTCCAGGGGGACCCAGTCGCAGTGCCCCCCACATTCGCAAGCGTTTTACCTCCAGGAATCCCCCTAGATTCTCAGGGTGTAGAGCAGAGAGAAATGGCGCTTCTGGCAGGGGTAAGGGCAAAGCACTCATTTTTTTTTTTTAAACATCTTTATTGGAGTATAATTGCTTTACAGTGTTGTGTTAGTTGCTGCTGTATACCAAAGTGAATCAGTTATACATATACATACATCCCCATATCTCGTCCATCTTGCGTCTCCCTCCCACCCTCCCTATCCCACCCCTCTAGGTGGTCACAAAGCACCGAGCTGATCTCCCCGTGCTATGTGGCTAAAGCACTCATTTTGAAACACACCCAGAGTTTTCTATTCTCCTTCACAGAAGCCCGCCCTTCTATGAAACTGTTTACTAACCACCTCGGGTTTTACCGTAGGGTAACCTACCTAGGGGGAGGGAAATGTCCAGATCCAGCCCCTTATAGCCTTCCTGTCCCACCTAAAGGGGAAAACAAAACAAACAAAACTGAGCAGCACTTGTGAAGGTCACACGCTGGAGACACAGGGTCCCTGAAAGATGGAGACCCAATCCTAGGACCACGGAGCCTTCCTATCCCCACACCTCACCACCGCCTCTAGAGCTCCTGTGTGATGACAGGGGATTACAATGGAAAGAACCACACATCCCAGACCTTACTGAGGAAGAAATGTCTAGAGAATCCCAATGACAAAGAGGGGGGCGACAAAAACAGACACCAAGTAGCCTCTGACACCAAAGCTACAGCCCCCTGTGAGTACAGCCTAGCAGCTATAGCGAGATAAACACAACTCCTGCACTGAAGACCCTTTCCCTCGCCTCCTTTCACTCACTACTTTGTGCCTGTCTTTCAGTAAAAAGACTGAACGCTAACTAAACAACAGACGAAAGCAAAAAGAAGTACGTGGGGAAAAAAAGTACGCACACATCACCGGAACCTCACGTTACCATCTCCACGGCTCCTACTCTGGTCCCTGGTCCCTGGTCCCAGCCGCCATCATCTCTTTCTTCTTCTGGTCACCCTCAAATTCTGGTCTCAGCTGTCCTTTACAATGTAGTGTCTCCTCTTTCCTCCTTTGGCCCGGAGGTTAGGACCTCCAAACTCGGCTTTATCTCCTGAATACTCTCCCCTAAACCTGGCTTGTGGGGCGAGCAACAAAGGCTTGGCTCACACGACTCTTATCTTCTTGTGGGGGGGTGGATCTCTGCATCCACCCTTGAAGATTCAGCTTCCTCTCTGACCTGTACATCTTTTCCTATCTCCTCCGTTGTGAGCCGTCCCAAGGGGTGAGGCCAGCACGAGGGCGACTTGAGCGAGGTGCGGCTCCCGGCTGTGCCACACCCACACCTGATGTGACCTTGAGCAAAAGCCATGTGTGCGTTTTAAGTCCCACTTAATTCAGAATGAAAGGAATATCTCCCCTGTATCATTACCTCGGGACTGGTGGGCGAGATCTTCTGTGAAGGATTTATGAACTCATATAGTATCGTTATTAAGAAATCTTGGACTGTTACTTTATTTTCCATGCATTTGTCTTTTCTCCCAAGGAATTTGCAAGCTCTCTCCGGCCAGGGTTTCTGCGCTCGTCTTCTTTGTATGTGCTGAGCAATTTGCCTTGTGCACGTGGCAAGTGCACAGTGAATGCTTTTCTGAACCAATCATGGCTTTGTTGGCTCAGAGGTGATCTTTCTGGCATGCTATCCCATCCCCATCTTCAGCAGCAATATTTGTCATGGCCAGTTATGGAAATCTCTGCAAACAAAATCCAGCTCGGGAATTGAGCTAACATTTCTTTATTTTCTACAGTGTTTTGTTTTATTTTACAAGCAAAGTAACATGAAGTGGCTTCTTAATTTTTTTAAGCAAAATATGAGTTGAGCAGTCTTTTCTGGTCAGTAATTGCATCACCTTTTCCTATTTATCACTTTATAGCAGGCGGATTTCTGCCAGAATGGTAGTGATCGTGTGGTCGATTCTGAGAGCGTGATTTCACACAGACCCCTAGCTACCAACCAACCAGAATTTCAAAAGTTACGGATATCCATGGGTGCCTAATAGGATTTTCCTAAAATTACTATATTTGAGGAGAGTAAACTGTACATTTCATATTAACCTGTTACAAAATATATGAAACAGCTATGATTTTTTCTTTTCAATCTTAACCTTTATAACCTATGTCTCAGTGGCCTTAACAGCCCAAATTTCATCTCCAACTCCTCAGCTTGTTGGCATCAAATCGCCCTTTAATACAAACTTTAAAAAGAATAAATTAACTGCAGTATATCTATATAATGAACCGCTATTCAGCAGTAAAAAGTGAGAGTTTTTGATACACGGAACAATATGGGTGAATCTCAAAAATATTATGTTGCAGAATAAAAAAAACAAGGAGCAAAATAATATGTAAGACTTTTTTTATATGAATTCCAAAAATAGGCAAAACTAATCTATGGTAGTAAAAGTCAGACTAGTGGTTACCTGAAAGGTTATGAATTGGAAAAGTTCAGTATCTTGAAAGGGTGGAGGTCACCATGAGTGTATACAATTATAAAACATTAACTAGCTGCTCACTGAAAATGTGGGGATTTTTCTGTATGTAAACTATATATCAGTAAGTCCTATTAAAAAAGAATTAAGCGTAGACTTCCTTCCACTTCTGGAAAGATGAAGCAGACATACTTTCTCCTATTCCTCCAACTAAGTACAACTAAATACCCTAGACATTGTATATACAAAACAAACGTAAGGAAACCCTAAAATGCGGGAGGAAGAGGGCAAACTAATTCGGGACCTCAGGACCCAGGGAACAACAGAGTGGAGGTTGTTTGGGTTTTCTTTTTGCCTCATATATCCCAAGCCTTGAGTGAAAGCAGCCACAACCTGGCTCATGCGTTCATCACTGGTAAGAATACGAAATGGTACAGTCACCATGGAAAACAGCTTGACAGTTTCTTTTTCTTTTTCTAATAAATTTATTTATTTATTTATTTATTTTTAGCTGCATTGGGTCTTCATTGCTGCACACGGGCTTTCTCTAGTTGCGGCGAGCGGGGGCTTCTCATTGTGATGGCTTCTGTTGTTGCAGAGCACGGGCGCTAGGCCTGGCTTCAGTAGTTGTGGCACATGGGCTCAGTAGCTGTAGCTCGCGGGCTCTAGAGCTCAGGCTCAGTAGTTGTGGTGCATGGGCTTAGTTGCTCCGCGGCATGTGGGATCTTCCCAGACCAGGGCTCGAACCTATGTCCCCTACATTGGCAGGCGGATTCTTAACCACTGCGCCACCAGGGAAGTCTGGCAGTTTCTTTAAAAAAAAACCTCCAAATACCACTTGACCCAGCAATGCACAGAGAAATGAAACCTACTGTTCACCTGTACACGACCATTTATAGCAGTCCATTTACAATAACCAGAACGGGAAGCCACCCAGATGTCCTTCAACAACTGAGTGATTAGAGAGACTGATGCAAAAAACAAACAAACAGACTGGTGTATCCATACTATGGAAGACTACTCAGCAATAAAAAGGAAACTACTGGTTTATGTGCAACCTGGATTAATCTCCAGAGAATTACACTGGGCCAGGCAAGGAGGAAAGCCAATCCAAAAAGCCTACATATTGTATGATGTTATTTATAGAATATTCTTGAAATGACAAAATTATAGAAATGGAGAACCGATAAGTTGTTACCAAGGGTTACGGCCAGTGTGAGGGGGGAGAAGAATGGCTCTACAAGGGCAA
>RJWK010022945.1:0-10132 GCA_004363435.1 Platanista minor | reverse complement strand
TTTTAAAACAGCATAACAGAGCAGGGTTTGACTGGGGAAGGGCATGAGAGAACTTTCTGGGGTGATGGTAATGCTTTATACATTGACAGAGATTTGGGTTATACACATGTGTGCACTTGTCAAAACTCAGCAAATGGTAAGATTCGTGCATTTATGTGTACATACGTTTTACATTTAAAAAAAAGAATTAAGTAAAAGTGTCTGGTCCCCACGTCCCTGCTCTAGGGATGCTGGGAAAGCCACCGTCCTTTCAACGCTCTGGGGAACCTAGTGGAGGGGCTGGGGCTGTGCTTCTCCTGGTTCCCCTGGTTCTAATACTGTACTTGCATTGATCCTCTGTCCTGACTCCACTGCTCTCGTCTGCCCTCTGTGTGTTTCTTTCCCCACTGCATTGCTTAGCTGGGGCCCCTACCCTTCCACTCAGCTCTGTGTGTGACTGACTCAAAACCAATCAACTTAAAATCAGGTATTAGGCATCCCTGTGCTTAGAAGTCCTTCAGCCATTTCTGACCCTGGGAACCTCCACTGGTGGCTTCCACTCAGGCTCTGGTCACTTGTCAATTTCTGGATCACACCTATTCCCCTCTTTTTATCCTCCCCCCTGACTCCCTGACCCTCCACCCCAGCTCATTCTTATGAAAAGCTTCCCCACAGCCCAGCCTGACCCCTAGAGAGTTGTATAGGAGATGGGAGCTTGCCCAGAGGTTGTCTTCCTGGAGTGCCCAGATTTTCAGGAGTGTCGAGGCAGCACTGGAAGGGTCTCTGCTCTGCTCCTTTCCCTGGTACATCAAGCCAGCCTTGAATTGGGATGCACAGATGCTCTAAGGACCATCTGCATGTTCTCTTTCCTGAATCTCAGATCTATGTGACCAGGGGGAATTAAGGTTGCAGATGGGATAGAAGTTCGTATTCAGCTGACCTCAAGATGGAGAGGTTTCCCTGAAACCTGAAGTTGGTTGGTCCAACTTCATCGGAAAATTCCTTAAAAGTGGAAGTAGGAAGCATAAAAGGAGGATAGGAGGTGGGTGTGTGATAGGGAAGAGGGAGCAGGGAGTGACAAAGCTGCTGGCTTTGAAGACAGAGGAACAGGTCACAAGACAAGGAATATGGCGACCTCTAGAAGCCAGAAAGAGCCCAGGAATTGAACCTCTGGAAGGAACACAGCCCTGCCAACCCCTTGATTTTAGTCCAGTGAGACCCATGTCAAATGTCCATCCAATAGAACCGTAAAATAAGAAATTTGTGTTGTTTAAGCAGCTAAGATGTGGTGATTAGTTACAGCCACCATGGAGAAGGATCCACGTAGGAATATAGGTCCTGTGATGGGTGAGTGGGAGCACGGAGGAAAAGAAACAGTGCCCAAAGGCTCTGCAGTGGAGCAGTTTACTTTGACACCTTTGTAATAATGTTCAATAGTCATTGCCGGGCTATCTCTGTGAAGCGGATCAACCTCACCAGGGTTTTAATGATTTTTTTTTTAAAGAGAGTTACATCATTCTAGGGGAGTCAGTTCTACCCTGACCAGGCATTTCTATTTGAAGGGCCCTATGAATGAACATATTCACACGGTCATAAAATTTGCCAGAGTGAAATATTTTAACTCCAATCAGCTTAGACTACTGCTCATTTCTGCTGCAATATCTCCTCATTTTGGGTGGAGTGGAATGGCCACAAGCATTTTGGGGGTTGGCTCAGGAAAGCTGGTTGAGGATGCATTTCTTTACATTTGGTGGGAGATGTGATTTCAGTGACTTTCATGTGTATAGTTAGCACAGCCAGTTTCAAGCCCGCAAAACACAGGGTTGGATCCATAGTCAGGTTTAGAGGTCTCGAATTCTAATGGTCTTAACTCTGCACTGTACGGCCTTTCATACGCTCCCAATGTATCAGGAATTGCTAAGGGTCCAAGATTCTATCCCCCTCGCAGATTGACAAGTGAGCCTGCCACAGTTTCACAGATGCTGGCAGAAGACACGAGAGCCCTGGGTCAGAGACAGAGGATGCTAGTACTCACATACATCAGACCTTTACCTCCACAGGGAGACTGTCTTTATTATCCTGGTCAGGAAACGAATCAGCCCTTTGCTGGGAGGTACTCTCTCTGTCTTCCAAGGTCACATGCAAACATCCTTGGAAACTAGCCCTGGGAAGAAGCCATCGTTCACTCTACTGAGAAGATGTGCAGAAATACTAGAGACTGTGGGGGACTGTCTCCAAAACAGAGATTCACGTACAGGCCTTGAACCTTGACCCCAAGGCAGGGGGGCCACTCCCAACCTCTCGGCAGCAGTAGACAGCTTTTCACCTCCCTCCTTGAATCTCACCCGCTTTCCCCATCTTATCCCCCTCTCCTCCCCTTTGCTACACACCATCCCTCTATAGGAACCTGCCCAAGCACATTTATATAGGTTCTTTTTCAATTTCTTGCTGATTTGTCATGAAATTCTGACCTAAAAGGTAAGAAAAAACAATAAGCCACTACAATGTGAGAACTGACAGCAAACGGGTTAATGAGGGTCCTCACTTAAAAGAGTAGTTAAGATTAATTCCTTCAGAAGAAAACTTGAAATGCCCTGAAACTTTACAGCTCACATTTGAGAAACTTGATAGTTTTTCTAAACATGACAATAATTCTAAATAATTCATAATATTACCGATAATGACGTTGGGAAGCTTAAAATCGAACTTTCTAAGCCATCAGTAACAAAAAATAAATGTTGGTCCTCCATGACAGAAGGAAGACTGGATTATCTTTCTAGTTTTGATAGAGCTGCCCAGTCCCATATGGTAGCCACTAGCCACGTGGCTACAGAACTCTTCCTGTGTGGCTAGTATGATTGACAAAGTGATGTGTGTGTAAAACACACACCAGATTTTGAAGACTAATTAAGGAAAAAAATGTAAAGTATGTCATTCATATTTTTATTAATAATATGTTGGTATCATAATATTTTGGCTATATTGGGATAATGAGGCACAATTAAAATACTCTCACCTCTTCCTTTTTAATGTGACCACTGCTAAATTGAAAACCACACATGTGACACATTGAAGGGTTTGCATGATATTTCTATTGGATAGCATTGCTTTCCAGAAAATGATGGCCAAATTGTTTTTGTATGAAGAGATCATCAGAGAGTGCAGCCAAATACATAGGAAAATATATTACTTTTTTCTGGATTTTTTAGTGTTTGTGGATTTTTCAGGCCTTCTAAGATTTGTAATTTGTTGTAACTTATCATGTTAAATAAATATTTACTTTCACACCTACTTATGTCTTTATAAATCTGCATTCTTCTTCTTAAAGAAGTACCCCCGAATTGTATAAGTTTCATGCCCCACCAAACCTGGATCTGCCCTGGGTGTCAGGCTCCATGCTCTGCAGAAGGGCTGGAGTACATTAGTCAGTCCAAGGGTGGGGTCCTGGAAGTTGATTAAGAGATCTTTTAATGTGTTGTTTCCAGTTTGCTTCTCACGTGGTTCAGAGTAGCTGTGGGATGAGAGGACAGGTGAGAGAAGATTGCGGCGTGGTGGACGGATGCAAGGATGGATGGAGAGGAGGTGGGAGAGAAGACGGAAAGGTGGACAAACTTCCCACTGAGGGAAATGTCTACTCTTTATTCTGAGGTCATCCCACGTGGTATAAAGTCCTTCCTTTTCATTAGCACTTATATTAAAGAACAGGAAAGAATGTGTTAATGGAATTCAGTTTATATAAACAGAGCAAGAACAGAGCACCTCTGGAAGGAAAGGAAAATGTTATCATAAAATAAGCCAACCAAATTTTCAGGCAGGTGTAGTGATGAGGGAAGTCAGGCAGCTCATTGATGAGTCTGCTTTTACACTGCGGAGGGACAGAATTGGAAGTTTTCTAGTAATTGAATTTAAGGACAATGCGGAAAGCAGGAATTAAAAGACAGCCAGGTAACCTTGGATCAGAGACTTCCTCAGAATTCATGTTTGAGCCCCCTGGAGTCAGAGCTGTGCTTTAGCCCACTGCGGTAGCAGAAAGTGAGAAAATAGCAAAAAGAGATGCAAAAAGAGAGATCAGGCATTCCTGGGATATTAGTTAATCCAGTGAGGTAGTATGTAGTATACTCTATATAGGACTTGGCGTCCAAGTCTTCCCTGCTGCCCGTCCCCTCTTCTCCTGCAGGGTTCTTCCGCTTTCTCTCCATCAGTCCATCGTGCATGTGCTCACCTCTTCAGGCAGCAGCTGGGTTCATCCTCCTCCAATCAGTCATCACTCGTCCCTGCACCTGCATGGACCTCTGCCTTTGGACATTCCTGTGGCTCCTGCTTTTGGAATCATTCCTATTCTAGCCACCCGGTAGTCCTTGCTACTTCTGGTTCATATCTGACTTTCCCAGCTCTGTAGTGGTGACTGGCTTACCCTTCCTTTTCCTCTCTGGCTGGGAGAGATGCACACTTGGCATACTTTAAAAATATTGATGGAGTAGGTCTTGATGTATGTTCTAACTCATCAAAGAGGAATTCAATTCAATGTATTAAACTGCTTAATATTTTTTATGTTTGTGTTTTCAACAGTGGAAACCCATGTGAGCTATTTCACGCCATAACACAATCAGTTTCAGTGTTTGAAGTCAGTCCTGGAGGCGTACTCTCTCCATCCATCATTCTGAAGTCTGCTCTCATAAGTAAATAGGGGTCTTGGTTAATAAATGTATTGAACCAATCGATAGACCCTCACTCAGAAAGAGGCAGAAATAGGCTGAACCATAGCAAATATAACTACTAAAATTACAATTCATGATAATCCAAAGTTCCAATTCAGATCAAGTGAAGCAATAAATGGGGCAAATTTGCCAACATAATTGGGAAGGACAGGGCAGGAAAGAAGGGTTCAGACATCACTGAGTCAGTTCAAATAAGGCCTTTAGGATTCTCGATTTCTGCCCATCTTTACTTGTGGCCTCTGTCCCTTTGTTGTCCTCATCTCTCAGAGGCCTCCAGGTAATGGGGATGTAGATTCCGCAGCTATGGTCCCATTCACGCAGCTGGCCCATTTCTCCCCCCAGTGCCCTTATGTAATTGGCCTGACTTGGCAATTTGCTCATCCCTGGACAAATCTCTTTGCCAGCACTTGGAAACCTGGACTGGTCAGGCTAGATCCCATGTCCACCAGTATGGCCAGACAGAGAGAAGGAAAGCAGGCTGTGTGGATGAGGGGCAGTTAGCACAGTTACCAGAGGAAGGGGCATGCACAACACACACCAAGCAAATAAAAGCAAATGTGCCCCCTGCATTTAAACATTTAACCGGCTCAATGTATTTGCTGGTCATAAACAAAGACATGCCAGAGGGAGCAACAGGAAGAGCCCCTCGAGGATAATGTGTCGGTTAAATTCTCTCTCTCGGATCTTCCTATTATCATTTCATTTGACTTTGGTTTCCTGAATTTTGACCTACAGAAATGTCTTTGTTTTCTTCTTTGTTCACGCGGAATAACAAAAGTCCTGCTCTCATGCCACCCGCCTACCTGCCACAGCTCTGGGAATTGCTGCCGCCTCTCCTTTACAGTAAAAGGGCTTTTGCTGCACATCGTAATTGCTTCAGGGTGAAGCACCACCCTTCTCTGGGGCCATCTCCTTGAAACTTCAAAGACCTCAAATCCCTCAGATTCCCTTCTTTTCAGCTCAGACACAGAAGCTAATGAAAGAACAGAGTAGGTGAACCTGGCTGAAGGCCCTTGGAGGACCTCTGATCATTCCTTCCAAGTGGGATGAGATTCACACCAGAACTTTCTCCTTGTTCAGCATCACGATGCTGTCTTTGCTAAGCCTCTCTCCAGTTTTACCAGCTAAATTTCTTAAAGGAACGATGTTGGTATTTAAACAATCCCCTTTCTTTGAGTTATTTGAAACTGACTTTGAACCTAAGAGTGGTTTCAAAGCAGTGCTTACACAATGAATATCTTCAACCACACAACTTAACAGCTAACAAGAGCCTATTTCCTGACTCCCATTGAAACAGGACATGGTGTTGTAGCCAGATTCTCTCTCCCTTATCTAATGCATTTTTCTTTGTACAAAAAAAGTATCTGAATCACAGAATTTTATCCCTTTGTAAAGAGGGAGCTTTCTCACCAGCAGGTGAGGGAAATACATGGATTAGTGTGGATCATTTAAATTCACACCTTAATTCATCTCAAGATTACCTGTGGAAAACACATAACAAGTTGGCATCCTCAGAGCCAATTTCTGGTCTTGGCTTACAAGTGAGGCCCAGGAAACCTCTTTATAACTTTGTTTTCTGTAACTTGCACACTCTCTGATGGCTTGAATATTTTTATCAGTAGACTTAACCACCATTTATTTAATGCTTGCTCTGGGACTGGCTCCGTGCTAAGCAATTTCATTTAAACATTACTGCAGCCTCTAAGTTAGGTGTGAGCTGCTCCCTTTGATAGATGAGGAAAGTGTGGCTTACAGAGGTGAAGTACCTTGTCCCAGGTCTGCCTGTCTGCGTACAGGCAGAGCCTAATTTAGAAAAGTTTTGTTTCTAATCCTCTTCCATTCATTTCAAAATTATCCTCCAGTCTCCAAAACTTCACTCAATCTTCACTTTACTGATAATATAGGCTCTTCATCTAGAGGCAAAAAGGGTTCCTTAAAACAATCCCTACATAAGCATTCTAATTCTGAAATCATTACTGGAACAAAAGTTTCTTTTCTGATACTGTGGTTCAGCGTGGTCTACAGGAATGTAAGTCAGCTTGCTTACCCTTCTAGGAGATGCAGATTTTGCATGGAGTTTGGTGGAGAAAGTCCCATGGTACCTTGGACCAAAGACCTCAGTGCTTTCCAGTCTTGTGGCTAAACATCACACACACACACACACACACACACACTAGTAATAACTCCTTTTAACTGTTTATATATATATATTTTTTCTTTTTTTTTCTTTTTTGCGGTACGCGGGCCTCTCACTGCCGTGGCCTCTCCCGTTGCGGAGCACAGGCTCCGGAAGTGCAGGCTCAGTGGCCGTGGCTCACGGGCCCAGCCGCTCCGCGGCATGTGGGATCTTCCCGGACCGGAGCGCGAACCCGCGCCCCCCGCATCGGCAGGCGGGCTCTCAACCACTGCGCCACCAGGGAAGCCCTGTTTATATATATTTATAACCAGCTGTGTGATACATTTACATTTAGAACACTTACCTTCTACACAGCAGTGAAAGGAAAACTTTTGATATTTTAAAAATTTTAATGATGAGTTATAAACAAGCACAAATGAAGTTATTTTGCAAGTCCTGTATAAACAGGACTTTATTGCCTATGAAACGACAAAAGAGTAATGAATGGATATTGGACTCATTTGTCACCACTAAGGAGATCATACATTTGAAGCAGTTTATAAATTTTGGACTATTTCCCCTCACACAACTGGAAGTGTCACAGAGCAGGGGTAGGTGGTTTTCATGAACAGCAGTCCCAAGGCAGCAGCTACCATTATTTATCTGGCATAATAAAAACCACATTTAGTCCACAGGAGGGCTCACAAAATGCTACAGAAGGTGAAGTGAGTTCACTCTCCTTGAAGTAAGTAAAGAGATTGACTAGCGTTATGCATTTTTTTAACCTAGTTTAAATGATAAACATTTTATTTTCCCCAAAGTTATGTTTGTAAAGAGCATCTGCATAGGAAATGCCCTTGGTTATAGAGTGTATGATATCTTTCACCAATAAATGGCACATCTGTGTCCTGATGAGCAGACTGGGGTGGGGATTGTCAAGGGTGATGCAGAGAGAAGAGCGGAATGGAGGCTTGGACGGGGCTGGACTGGATCAAACCCTCGACCTGACATGCTGCCGCCCTGGAGAGTTGCATTGTCACCAGTTTTCACTCACTGATTTCATTCTCAAGGATACATAATATCTACACCTGAAACTAACATAACATTGTTAATCAACTATACTCCAATATAAAATACAAAGTTAAAAAAAAAAAAGTGTTTTGCTGAAACCCTTCGAGGAGTTTGGGGGGTTTGGGGCACAAGCCACCTGTCTCCGTGCATAGCCCTGCAATAAACCTTTCTCTGCTTCAAAAAAAAAAAAAAGAATACATAATTTCTTGAAACCCCTGTAATCCTGTAATCGGTTCTTGTAAGTATATTACTTTAAAAATATATTTCACGTGTAGAACTTTCATTTCTGATCAGTGTACTAATAATGATTTTATTCAAATTAATTTTTGTATAATCTTGAATGTTATTTGTAAATATGTCTGGCTTTCTTTCTATTTAAAAAAAAAGATGCATACTTTCAATTAATTTTAAAAGCAAAAGCATAATTTGACAAAGATAAAAATTTAAATGGCATATGGTGTCACCACTGGGTTGGGGACCAAAAACGTATCAATACATTGAAACATGGGCTGATTGCTAAATACATGTGGCCGCCGTACTCCTTGGAGATATCAGCTGTTCTGACCTTCCCACCTGGAAGGGGAAGACTGGGAGCCCCTCCCTCCGTCTTTGGCCACAGAAGCTCTCCTCCCAGACCTGGATTTCAACCCCACCTAAAACCCTGACACTAGACATTCCCAACCTCACTCACCCTACTGACAATTTGGCCTGGGTGATCCTTCATTGTGTAGTGCTGTCCTGTGCTCTACAGGATGTTTCAGGGCACCTCTGGTCTTTACCCACAAGATTCCAGGAGCACTTACGACAGCCAGGTTGTCACAACCATAAATGTCTGCAGGCATTGCCAGTGCCCCGTGGAGGGCACGCTCTCCCCAGGTTGACACTGTTTAATAACATCACCTCATCTGCTCTCCAGCTGGCCTCCAAACTGTGGCCCACTTCATCCCTAGTGTGGGAAAGGAAATTTCATTTTCTATAAGCACAAACATGCTAAAATTTTGTTTTAAAAATCCTTTGCTTAAAAGATCCCCCCCAAAATGTTTTCAAATCTAACAAGTGTTTACTAGACACTCACCTTTTGCAAAGCATCGTGTGGGTCCATTTTTCTCCTTTATTGGTTTTCCAAGCTCTTTTCATGTCTCTTTAGCAAACAATTTCCAAATCCAGAGACAGCCTATGAGAAAAATATCTTATTTTGCCTTTACCACATCAAGTTTTCCTTTGCAAAAACCATTCTTTTTGTACGAGGAGGGAAGGAACTGAAGCTGCCGATTTATGTTAACTCATGTCTTTGTATTCGCACTGACATCATTACAAAGATTTGATTTTGCAAAATTTGGAGAGATTTTGCTCCACAAATTTCCACTGAAGGTGCAGAGTCATAAATCTCAGAGAAGTGAGATGTATACAGGTATCTCTCACACATCCTTCATTTGTTCCATGTGGTGTCACCGTAGACTGTGAATAAAGGACACTTTGCCTTGTGATGCAGAAAACCTCTCCAAACTGCCCTTAGACCAAACTTGCCACATGCAGATAGAGCACTAGATGGATCATTTAGCTAATAAGACCAAGAGGGAAATGTCATTTGCTTCAAAAGCACGTACACATTCACCTTGCCTTCCTTTAGAAAATCATAAGAATTAAAATAAGAGCCTTTGCTAACATTTTTCTGAAAATAAGTTAGAAATCTGGGAAGTCAAAACAAAATCTTTTTGTTTTCTCTAGTTATTTAAAAATAAGGAAGCATACCTTCATAATTAAATCTGCAGAGTCAGGAAAGAACCAGTTCATAGATGCTGCCAATGCCAGTGGGAAAAAAAAAAAAAAAAGCTTGAGCTTGTCCAATAAGCAAATGGCTCTGTGAATGTCTTCTTTTAACAGGTTATTTATCCAGGCTTTTTCTTCCTGAGCGCACATCCTCTAAGACGTCTTTGGAGTCAGGTTTTTCCTTGGGCTATTTAGAACCAACTTTGCCGTGTAGTGAAAACTCAGCTTTGTTTCTTGTTGGTATGGTTTTTTGTCCATCCACCCACATACCTCGTCCATCCATCTAGCCCTCTATTCACTTATTTATCAGACATTAGTTGAATGATTCTCCTGGCCTTTGTGTGGTTTCTCTATGCCAGGGACCGTAGTAGGCATAGAGATTCAGAGATGAAATAGATCGTCTGGTTAATCACAGATCTTACAGTCCTAGAAGGGAGCTGTGTCTGCATACTCTGGGCTTTTTTTTTTTTTTTTTTTT
>RJWK010022944.1:0-29497 GCA_004363435.1 Platanista minor | reverse complement strand
TATAGGTTATTACAAAATATTCAGTATAGTTCCCTTTACTATACAGCTAAGTCCTTGTTCTTTATCTATTTTATACTTAGTAGTGTGTATATGTTACTCCCAAATTCCTAATTTATCCCTCCCCCCACATTTCCCCTTTGGTAGCCATAACACATAGTCGATCTTGCCTTAAAAAAGTGTCAGTGGCTATATCCAGGTCATACCCAATCTTTCTGACCCACCATTCAAGAAATGGTTGGAGTCATCTCATTTTCTTCCTTTGGATTACTCTATAAATGAAGGCATTGACTAGGAAGCAGGAGTCCCAAACACAGGGTTAGTTTTCCTCCAGTATAAATCGTGGCACTTTATAACTTAAAGAAAATGCGTGAGATCTTTTCCTTTACTACATCTCTATCTTAAATTTACTGCTCCTGTTTTGAGTTGTGGCCAAATGTAATTGACATCAGCTTTAAGTTCGTTTTTGCTAATTATATGAGGCCTTTCGCTTATTGTTTTTCTGCAAGGAAAGCACGCTCCTTTCATTGAAGGTGTTGTGAGTCAGGACAGTTCCAAAAATCTGTGCCAGGATTTCCTGCTGAGATCCATCTCTGTGATATGTTTCTGAAGTAATAATAGTTCTAGGTGGCTTGCTTAAACATCTCTTGCTAGGTCCTCCAGAAATCTGCAGAACGTAATTTTCTAGTTAGAATGAAATGTAGAATATATTCAGAGGGTCAGGAGGTCTTAGAAGCAGATAACGTGAATCCAGAATTCCCACAGAGATAGTGTCCATATTTTATAAATATTATTGTAAAACCACCTGTTCTCTTCCTGTAGGAGCATTTTCAGAAATCAAGCACAATATTAATATCTCTCCATACCCACCAGCCCCCCATATTTCTGTCCTAGTAAGAGAATAAAAATAAAAGTGCAGCATTGTGTAATAGAAAAGGTATTAGACTGAGTCACAATTTCTGGATCCTGATCCTGATGTTACTGCCACCTTATCAGGCATGTGAGCTTAGAGGAGTGACATCCCTCTGAGCCTCAGTTTCCTTAGCGATAAATGGGAATAATTAGGCTTGCTTACCTCATGCAGTCTTTGTAATAATCAAAAGTGTTAATGTATGTAAAAGCTTCAGAAATTAACAGCTATTAGTAAATTCTCTCTGGAAAATGAACATAAGTAGCATGGCCTCCGAGGCATTTTAGGCACTCATATTCATTAATTTATGAATAACCACTCTAATGTCTACAGAGGTACACTCTTTCAGACAGACTGTCCTTTTTTGTACTCACTGATACTATCGAAGCCCATCGAAAGATGACTCCAAGCCTCAAGTTATGGCCTACCTCATCACAAGAAATGATCACATCTGTACACTTCCATGTCACTCTCTTACTCTGGCTGGCTGGCTGTGTATATGTGTCTCTTTTTTCAGTATCTCTTCTTTGTAGTTTTCTTTACCTTTGCACAGATCAAGAAAATCTTAGTATTCATTTTTGGTATTATAAAAGAGTAAAGGGAGAAAACAAATAAGATAGAAATATATCCTTTGTCCTTCGTTTCTTAAAAATAATAATGGAATAAGACTTAGCCAGCATTAAGTTGGTACAGATGAAAGTGAAAGACTATGATCTCAAAGAAACAGACATCTGCCTATACAAATATTAACTAGAGTTAAGAAGTGCCCTCATTCTAGTACTGCTCTTGTATTTACTGCTTTTTAGTGAGCCATCACTGTGCTATTATCAAATGAGAGAGATGAAAATCGTTTTGAGAACAGATAAGAGTGTCAGGGACTTGTTCACAAGACAAAATTAAAGGTTTTGAGTGTTTACCATGTGTGTAGACCTGAAGAGGATTGTTGATTTCAGCTGTACAGTCCCCAAGGTTGCCTACTGGTCATGGAAGCCAACAGCTTAAGTACCCACAGCACAACACTCTGGAAAGTGGCTTTATATCAAATAAGATATTAAGTAAGCTGAAATGTCATAGCTTGCTCATACTCCAAAATGCACTTTAAAGTTATATTTTCATTCATGGAACTAGCCTCGCAGTAAATTATCTCAACAGGCTTTCACCACTGACACTCAGTTAACAATCAGTTTTAGAATACTAACTACTTGTAAGACATTGTATCAGGCTCTGTAGTTGGTACAGCTACCAAACTCCCGTCCTTAGCATTGAAGTCCTAAAGTGAACTGGGTATAGAGGTTAGTTAAAGATTAGGCTGCTTAAAAATATTTATAAGACATTTTTAATTACCAAAATAATACATACTCATTATAACAAACATAAGCAATATAGCATCATGTAAGGTAAAGTGTGAACATGCTCCACTAGAAAAATGCTGTAAAGGTAAGATATCTTTGAGGAATATCTTACTTGCCTAAAGGAGGTCACAGGTCCAGCTGACCTGAGGTTTTCAAAAGGTACTTCTGGTCCTCCTCACTCTCTCTTAAATTCCTTCTAGTTATTTGTTTCTCAATATTAGAAAAAATTATGAACTCTAGGCCAGGAGACCAGGATTCTAGTCCCAACTCTGCCATTAGTAGTTATACTAGTAATGACTTTCAAGTCTTTACTTCTCACATCTTAGCTTTTTTCTAAACGTTAGACTAGAATCACTGATTTTCAACTCAGGTTTAAGAGATTCAACATTATCTAAGGAGTTCGTTCAAGGTATACACACCCCTGGCAATTCTGACCACTGCACCACATTAAGAAGACAACTGTTACTGATGAGATTATATCATATCCTTCAGATATGTTAGAGTAAGAAAAAGATGTTGAACTTCTAGAATAGACGGTTTAATTGTTATAATTTGCTCCGAACTATTCCTGATTTCTATAATATGATGATAATAGCTAGGGTTGTTTTAGCCAGTTAGATGATGTCTGGACGATTAAATACTCAGGGTTTCAGTTTGGATGGTCAAATGAGCCTTTTCATTAGCATCCACGAAAAGGCTCAGTAAGGATTAAGAGCACTCATTTGGTTTCAAGAAGATGTGTAGGCAGAAAACTCCTGTTGGCTCTGTAGTGTAGTACTCATGCAAACTCACCTTACTCTAGATTCTACCCCTCGACCTGCAGGGCCTCTTCTGTCTCACAGGTGAGGAACTACTACAACTTCCTTTTTGTTCATTTATTCATTTAATAAATGTTTATTAAGTACCAACTAGTTATTGGATAAATGTTTATTGATCATTGTTTGGAACACTAGGGACCCACTGGTGAACAAGATAAGACCCTACCCTCATCAAACTCACAGGTGGGTGTTTTTGTATAGTATAGTAAGTGGTATAATAGGGTAAGCACAGGGTGCTTGGGATACATCAGCATGTGATCTAGACCCAGGAGATCTGCGAAGGTCTCCTAATGGGGGTAATATCTGAGCTGCAACCTGACCAATGCTAAAGAGTTACCCTAATGAAGATTTGAGGGAAGGGTAAACCAGGCAGAGAGAACGTACATGTTGGAAGGCTTAGAGTAAAGGGGAGCTTGGCTCATTTGAGGAATGAAAACAAGTTAGTACGGTTAGTGTAGATTTCTAAAGGAGAAGTGATAATAAATGAGCTGTCCAACAGGGGCCAAATCATGCAGGGCCTTGGCATCCATTTTATGGAACATAGAAACTATCCTAAAGACAATGGGCAAGCACAGGATCAGTGTCAAGAATAGATCGTATCTACAAAACAGAAACAGACTCATAGACATAGAGATCAGACTTGTGGTTGACAAGGCGCGGGGAGGGAGAGGGATGGACTAGGACTTTGGGGTTGGTACTCGCAAACTATTATATATAGGACGGATAAACAACAAGGTCCCACTGTGTAGCACAGGGAACTATATTCAATATACTGTGATAAACCATAATGGAAAAGAATATAAAAAAAGAATGTCTATATATGAATAACTGAGTCACTTTGCTGTGCAGCAGAGATTGGTACAACATTGGAAATCAACTATACTTGAATAAAATTTTTTTAATGAAAAATAAAATTTTTAAAATATGCTGATATGTCATTTTTCTACCCATAGCCCAAATACAATAGCAATAATTTTATAATGCAATAACATCCTATGCTAATTAGGTGGGGAAACCCATGTATTTGTGGAAAGAAAATAAATTGGGTGTTTTTCCAGCTTTATTGAAGTACAATTGCCAAATAAAAATTGTATATATTTAAGGTGTACAATGGGATTTTTTTTTGAAAATAACTTAGTTTTGTTTATTATAGAACATTATTGTTCATGACTGTATCCTCAGCACAGGGTTGATACACAGTAGGTTCTCAAAAAATACTGTTTGTATAAACGAATGAGTAAAAAGAGATCATGTTCTTTTCTTTGTGTAATTTTTTTAATTTAATTTTTTTTTATACAGCAGGTTCTTGTTACTCATCAATTTTATACACATCAAGGTATAAATGTCAATTCCAATCGCCCAGTTCATCACACCACCACCAACACCGCCCACCACTGTCCCTGCTTGGTGTCCATACGTTTGTTCTCTACATCAGTGTCTCAATTTCTGCCCTGCAAACCGGTTCATCTGTACCATTTTTCTAGGTTCCACATATATGCGTTAATATACGGTATTTGTTTTTCTCTTTCTGACTTACTTCAGTCTGTATGTATGACGGACTCTAGATCCATCCACGTCTCAACGAATGACCCAATTTCATTCCTTTTTATGGCTGAGCAATATTCCATTGTATATATGCACTGCATCTTCTTTATCCATTCGTCTGTCGATAGGCATTTAGGTTGCTTCCATGACCTGGCTATTGTAAATAGTGCTGCAATGAACATTGGGGTGCAAGTGTCTTTTTTTGCGGTACGCGGGACTCTTACTGCTGTGGCCTCTCCCGTTGCGGAGCACCGGCTCCGGAGGCACAGGCTCAGCAGCCATGGCTCACGGGCCCAGCCGCTCTGTGGCATGTGGGATCCTCCCGGACCAGGGCATGAACCCACGTCCCCTGCATCGGCAGGCAGACTCCCAACCACTGTGCCACCAGGGAAGCCCCATGTGTCTTTTTGAATTATGGTTTTCTCTGGGTATATGCCCAGTAGTGGGACTGCTGGATCATATGGTAATTCTATTTGTAGTTTTTTAAGGAACCTCCATACTGTTCTCCATAGTGGCTGTATCAATTTACATTCCCACCAACAGTGCAAGAGGGTTCCCTTTTCTCCACACCCTCTGTAGCATTTGTTGTTTGTAGATTTTCTGATGATGCCCATTCTAACTGGTGTGAGGTGATACTTCATTGTAGTTTTCATTTGCATTTCTCTAATAATTAGTGATGTTGAACACCTTTTCATGCGCTTCTTAGCCATCTGTATGTCTTCTTTGGAGAAATGTCTATTTAGGTCTTCTGCCCATTTTTGGATTGGGTTGTTTGTTTCTTTACTGTTGAGCTGCATGAGCTGTTTATATAGTTTGGAGATTAATCCTTTGTCCGTTGATTCATTTGCAAATATTTTCTCCCGTTCTGAGGGTTGTCTTTTCGTCGTGTTTATGGTTTCCTTTGCTGTGCAAAAGCTTTTAAGTTTCATTAGGTCCCATTTGTTTATTTTTGTTTTTATTTCCATTACTCTAGGAGGTGGATGAAAAAAGATCTTGCTGTGATTTATGTCAAAGAGTGTTCTTCCTATGTTTTCCTTTAAGAGTCTTATAGTGCCCAGTCTTACATTTAGGTCTCTAATCCATTTTGAGTTTATTTTTGTGTATGGTGTTAGGGAGTGTTCTAATTTCATTCTTTTACATGTAGCTGTCCAGTTTTCCCAGCACCACTTATTGAAAAGGCTGTCTTTTCTGCATTGTATATCCTTGCCTCTTTTGTCATAGATTAGTTGACCATAGGTGCGTGGGTTTATGTCTGAGCTTTCTGTCTTCTTCCATTGATCTGTGTCTCTGTTTTTGTGCAAGTACCATATTGTCTTGATTACTGTAGCTTTGTAGTATACTCTGAAGTCAGGGAGTCTCATTCTTCCAGCTCCGTGTTTTTCCCTCAAGACTGCTTTGGCTCTTTGGGTTCTTTTGTGTCTGAATACAAATTTTAAGATTTTTTGTTCTAGTTCTGTAAAAAATGCAATTGGTAATTTGATAGGGATTGCATTGAATCTGTAGATTGCTTTGGGTAGTATAGTCATTTTCACAGTATTGATTTTTCCAATCCAAGAACATAGTATATCTCTCCATCTGCTGGTATCATCTTTAATTTCTTTCATCAGTGTCTTATAGTTTTCTGCATGCAGGTCTTTTGTCTCCCTAGGTAGGTTTATTCCTAGGTATTTAATTCTTTTTGTTGCAGTGGTAAATGGGAGTTTTTCCTTAATTCCTCTTTTAGATTTTTCATCATTAGTGTATAGGAATGCAAGAGATTTGTGTGCATTAATTTTGTATCCTGCAACTTTACCAAATTCATTGATTAGCTCTAGTAGTGTTCTTGTGGCATCTTTAGGATTCTCTTTGTATAGTATCATGTCATCTGCAAACAGTGACAGTTTTGCTTCTTCTTTTCCAATTTGTATTTCTTTTATTTCTTTTCCTTCTCTGATTGCCATAGCTAGGACTTCCAAAAATATGTTGGATAATAGTGGAGAGAGTGGACATCCTTGTCTTTTTCCTGATCTTAGAGGAAAGGCTTTCAGTTTTTCACCATTGAGAATGATGTTTGCTGTGGGTTTGTCGTACATGGCCTTTATTATGTTGAGGTAGGTTCCCTCTGTGCCCTCTTTCTGGAGATTTTTTATCATAAATGCGTTGTTAAATTTTGTCAAACGCTTTTTCTGCATCTATTGAGATGATCATATGGTTTTTATTCTTCAATTTGTTAATATGGTTTATCACATTGATTGAGTTGCATATATTGAAGAATGCTTACATCCCTGGGATAAATCCCACTTGATCATGGTGTATGATCCTTTTAATGTGTTGTTGGATTCTCTTTGCTAGTATTTCGTTGAGGACTTTTGCATCTATATCGTTAGTGATATTGGCCTGTAATTTTCTTTTTTGTAGTATCTTTGTCTGGTTTTGGTATCAGGGTGATGGTGGCCTCATAGAATGAGTTTGGGAATGTTCCTTCCTCCACAAATTTTTGAAAGAGTTTGAGAAGGATGGGTGTTAGCTCTTCTCTAAATGTTTGATAGAATTCACTTGTGAAGCCATCTGGTCCTGGACTTTTGTTTGTTGGAAGATTTTTAATCACAGGTTCAATTTCATTACTTGTGTTTGGTCTGTTCATATTTTCTGTTTCTTCCTGGTTCAGTCTTGGAAGGTTATATACCTTTCTAAGAATGTGTCCGTTTCTTCCAGGTTGTCCATTTTATTGGCATAGAGTTGCCTGTAGTAGTCTATTAGGATGCTTTGTATTTCTGCGGAGTCTGTTGTAACTTCTTTTTCATTTCTAATTTTATTGATTTGCATCCTCTCCCTCTTTTTTTTTTATGAGTCTGCTTAATGGTTTATCAATTTTGTTTATCTTCTCAGAGAACCAGCTTTTAGCTTTATTGAACTTTGCTATTCTTTTCTTTGTTTCTATTGCATTTATTTCTGTTCTGATCTTTATGATTTCTTTCCTTCTGCTAACTTTGGGTTTTGTTTATTCTTCTTTCTCTAGTTCCTTCAGGTGTAAGGTTAGATTGTTTATTTGAGATTTTTCTTGTTTCTTGAGGTAAGCTTGTATTGCTATAAACTTCCCTCTTCGAAGTGCTTTTGCTGAATCACATGGGTTTTGGATCATCGTGTTTTCATTGTCATTTGTCTCTAGGTATTTTTTCGTTTCCTCTTTGATTTCTTCGGTGATCTCTTGGTTATTTAGTAACGTATTGTTTAGCCTCCACGTGTTTGTGTTTTTTACGTTTTTTTCCCTGTAAATTATTTCTAATCTCATAGCGTTGTGGTCAGAAAACAGGCTTCATATTGCTTCAGTTTTCTTAAATTTACTGAGGCTTCATTTGTGACCCAAGATGTGATCTATCCTGGAGCATGTTCCGTGCGTACTTGAGAAGAAAGTGTAATCTGTTTTTGGAGGGAATGTCCTATAAATATCAATTAAATCTATCTGGTCTATTGTGTCATTTAAAGCTTCTGTTTCCTTATTTATTTTCATTTTGGATGATCTGTCCATTGGTGTAAGTGAGGTGTTAAAGTCCCCCACTCTTATTGTGTTACTGTCGATTTCCTCTTTTATAGCTGTTAGCAGTTGCCTTATATATTGAGGTGCTCCTTTGTTGGATGCATATATATTATTAATTGTTATATCTTCTTCTTGGGTTGATCCCTTGATCATTATGTAGTGTCCTTCCTTGTCTCTTGTAACATTCTTTATTTTAAATTCTATTTTATCTGATATGAGTATAGCTACTCCATCTTTCTTTTGATTTCCATTTGCATGGAATATCTTTTTCCATCCCCTCACTTTCAGTCTGTTTGTGTCCCTAGGTCTGAAGTGCATCTCTTGTAGACAGCATATATATAGGTCTTGTTTTTGTATCCATTCAGCAAGCCTGTGTCTTTTGGTTGGAGCATTCAATCCATTCACGTTTAAGGTAATTTTCGATATGTATGTTCCTATGACCGTTTTCTTAATTGTTTTGGGTTTGTTTTTGTAGGTCCTTTTCTTCTCTTGTGTTTCCCACTTAGAGAAGTTCCTTTAGCATTTGCTGTAGAGCTGGTTTGGTGGTGCTGAATTCCCTTAGCTTTTGCTTGTCTGTAAAGCTTTTGATTTCTCCATCGAATCTGAGTGAGATTCTTGCCGGTTAGAGTAATCTTGGTTGTAGTTTCTTCCCTTTCATCACTTAAAGTATATCATGCCACTCCCTTCTGGCTTGTAGAGTTTCTGCTGAGAAACCTGCTGTTAACCTTATGGGAGTTCCCTTGTATGTTATTTGTCGTTTTTCCCTTGCTGCTTTCAATAATTTTTCTTTGTCTTTAATTTTTGTCAGTTTGATTACTGTGTGTCTCAGCATGTTTCTCCTTAGGTTTCTCCTGTATGGGACTCACTGGGCTTCCTGGACTTGGGTGGCTATTTCCTTTCCCGTGTTAGGGGAGTTTTCGACTATAATCTCTTCAAATATTTTCTCTGGTCCTTTCTCTCTCTCTTCTTCTTCTGGGACCCCTATAATGCATATGTTGCTGCGTTTAATGTTGTCCCAGAGGTCTCTTAGGCTGTCTTCATTTCTTTTCATTCTTTTTTCTTTATTCTGTTCCACAGCAGTGAATTCCACCATTCTGTCTTCCAGGTCACTTATCCGTTCTTCTGCCTCAGTTATTCTGCTATTGATCCCTTCTAGTGTAGTTTTCATTTCAGTTATTGTATTGTTCATCTCTGTTTGTTTGTTCTTTAATTCTTCTAGATCTTTGTTAAACATTTCTTGCATCTTATCGATCTTTGCCTCCATTCTTTTTCCGAGGTCCTGGATCTTCCTCACTATCATTATTCTGAATTCTTTTTCTGGAAGGTTGCCTATCTCCACTTCCTTTAGTTGTTTTTCTGGAGTTTTATCTTGTTCCTTCATCTGGTACATAGCCCTCTGCCTTTTCATCTTGTCTGTCTTTCTGTGAATGTGGTTTTTGTTCCACAGGCTGCCAGATTGTAGTACTTCTGGCTTCTGCTGTCTGCCCTCTGGTGTATTAGGCTATCTAAGAGGCTTGTGTAAGTTTCCTGATGGGAGGGACTGTTGGTGGGTAGAGCTGACTGTTGCTCTGGTGGGCAGAGCTCAGTAAAACTTTAATCCAGGGCTTCCCTGGTGGCGCAGTGGTTGAGAGTCCACCTGCCAATGCAGGGGACACATGTTTGTGCCCCAGTTCGGGAGGATCCCACATGCCGCGGAGCGGCTGGGCCCGTGAGCCATGGCTGCTGAGCCTGCGCGTCCGGAGCCTGTGCTCTGCAACGGGGGAGGCCACAACAGCGAGTGGCCGGTGTACCATAAAAAAAAACTTTAATCCACTTGACTGTTGATGGGTGGGGCTGGGTTCCCTCCCTGTTGGTTGTTTAGTTAGTTCTTCTTGTTTCTGCTGTCCTCCCTCAACAATGTGATGTTTTGATATACATATACGTTGTGAAATAGTTACCACAATCATGGTAATTAACATTTCCATCACCTGACATAGTTCCCCTTTTTTGTGGTGAGAACACCCAGTCTCTTAGCAAATTTCAAGTATAGAATACAGTATTATTAACTATAGTCACCATGCTATGCATTCGCTCTCCAGAAGTTACTCACCTGCGTAACTGAATCTTTGTACCATTTGATCAACACCCCCACCACCACCATTTCCTCTACCCCCCAGCTCCTGGCAACCACCTCCTCTGTGTGTGTGTGTGTGTGTGTGTGTGTGTGTGTGTGTGTTTATCACATTTTCTTTCTTCATTCATCTGTTGATGGATACTTACATTGTTTCCTTATCTTGGCTATTGTGAATAATGCTGCAATGAATATGAGAGTGCAGATATCTCTTCAAGATGCTAATTTCATTTCCTTTGTATATACACCCAGCAGTAGGATTGCTGGATCATATGGCATTTCTGTTTTTCATTTTTGAAGAACCTCCATTCTGTTTTGCATAATTCCTATACTGATTTACATTCCTGTCAACAATGTACAAGGGGTCCGTTTTCTCCTCACCCTCATCAACACTTGTTGTCTCTTGTCCTTTTGATAATAGCCATCCTAACAGATATTAGGTGACATCTCATTGTGCTTTTTGACTTACATTACCTTGATAATCAGTAATGTTGAGCATCTTCTCATATATCAGTTAGCTATTTGTATGTCTTCACTAGAAAACCATCTATTCCGATCCTGTGCCGATATTTTTATCAGGTATATATGTATGTATGTATGTATGAATATGCTATTGGGTTGTTTGAATTCCTTACATATTTTGGATACTTTCCCCTTATCAGATATGTGGTTTGCAAATATTTCCTCCCATTCCATATGTGGTGTCTTCACTCTGTTGATTGTTTCCTTTTTTGTGCAGAAGATTTTAGTTTAATGCTATCCCACTTGTTTTTGTTGCCTGTGGGCTTTATTTTATTTATTTATTTATTTTTGGCTTCGTTGGGTGTTTGTTGCTGTGCACAGGCTTTTCATTGTGGTGGTTTCTCTTGTTGCAGAGCACAGGCTCTAGGTGCGTGGGCTTCAGTAGTTGTAGCACGCAGGCTCAGTAGTTGTTCCTCGTGGGCTCTAGAATGCAGGCTCAGTGGTTGTGGCACATGGGCTTAGTTGCTCCGCAGCATGTGGGATCTTCCCAGACTAGGGTTCGCACCCTTGTCCCCTGCATTGGCAGGCGGATTCTTAACCACTGTGCCACTAAGGAAGCCCTGCCTGTGGTTTTGAGGTCATATCCAAAAAATCATTGGCCAGACCAATATCAAGAAGTTTTTTCCCCTGTATTTTCTTCTAGTAGTTTTACAATTCCAGGTCTGTATTTAATTCTTTAATCCAGTTTGAGGGGTTTTGTTGTATACGCTATGAGATAAGGGTCCAATTTCATTCTTCTGCGTGTGACGTCCAGTTTTCCCAGCACCACTTATTGAAGAGAGTATTCTTTCTCCCTTCTGTCCTCTTGGCACGCTTGTCGAAAATCAGTAGCCCATAAATATATGGATTTATTTCCGAGCTCTCTATTCTGTTCCATTGGTCTATATGCCTGCTTTTTTGCCAGGCCCATACTGTTTTGATTACTATAACTTTGTAATGTATTTTGAAATCAGTACATGTAGTGCCTCCAGCTTTGTTCTTTTTGCTTAAGATTGCTTGGGTTATTTGGGGTCTTTTGTGGTTCCATATAAATTTTATGATTGTTTTTTCTATTTCTGTGGAAAATGTCACTGGAGTTTTGATAGGGATTGTATTGAATCTAAAAATGGATTTGGCTAATATGGACATTTTAACAATACCAATTCTTCTAATCCATTTTTTGTATGTCTTTTTCAATTTCTTTCATCAGTGTTTTGTATTTTTTAGTGTACAGCTATTTCACTTCCTTGGCTAACTTTATCCCTAAGTATTTCATTCTCTTTGATGCTATTATAAATGGGATCTTTGTCTTGATTTCTTTTTTTGGATAATTCCTTGTTAGTGTGTAGAAACACAATTTATTTTTGTATGTTGATTTTGTATCCTGCAACTTTACTGAACTCGTTTATTATTTCTAACAGGTTTTTGGTGGTGTCTAGGATTTTCCATACATAGGAACATACCATCTGCAAACAGAATCAATTTTTTTTCTTTCCAGTTTGGATGCCTTTTATTTCTTTTTCTTGCCTAATTGCTCTGACTATAGAACTTCAAGTACTGTGTTGATAATGGGCATCCTATCTTGTTCCTGATCTTAGAGGAAAGGCTTTCAACTTTTCACTGTTAAATATGACTTTAGCTGTGGGCTTGTTGTATATGACCCTTATTAAGTTGAGATGCATTTCTTCTATACCTAATTTGTGAAGAGTTTTTTTTATCAGAAAAGATGTTGACTTTTGTCAAATGCTTTCTGCATCTTTTGAGATGATCATATGATTTTTATCTTTCATTCTGTTAATGTGATGTATCACATTTGAGAATATAAGTTGTTTCACCCATTTTTGGATATTAATCCAACTTTCTAGTAAAATTAAACATTAGAATACCTTTGATACAGTTTTGGGAATTTATCCTACATGTATAACAATACCACTACATAGGTCAAATATATATAAGGATGTTTATTATAGCACTGTTTTAGTGGCAAAAGAGGGATAACCCTAATCTCTATGAATAAGGAAATGGTTGATTGCCTAAATTGTGACATAGCCATAATATTGGTTATTACACAGCTATTAAGAGGAATGAGTTAGAGTTTTATAGATGCATCTCAAAGAATAGGCATATTCTTTTGCTGCAAGTTTCAGAGTAATATGTATAATACAGTCACATTTTCATTGAAAAAGGAAAGATTTTTACTATATGACCCAGCAATCCCACTACTGGGCATATATCCTGAGAAAACCATAGGTCAAAAAGATGCATGCACCACAATGTTCATTGCAGCACTATTTACAATAGCCAGGACATGGAAGCAATCTAAATGTACATCGACAGATGAATGGATGAAGAAGATGTGGCACATATATACAATGGAATATTACTCAGCCATAACAAGGAGCGAAGTTGCGTTATTTGTAATGAGGTGGATGGACCTAGAGACTGTCATACAGAGTGAAGTAAGTCAGAAAGAAAAAAACAAATACCATATGCTAATGCACATATATGGAATCTTAAAAAAAAAAAAAAACGGTACTGATGAACCTAGTAGTAGGGCAGGAATAAAGACACAGATGTAGAGAATGGACTTGAGGACACGGGGAGGGAGGGGAAGCTGGGACAAAGTGAGAGAGTGGCATTGACATATATACACCACCAAATGTAAAATGGATGGCTAGTGGGCCATCAGCAAGGAGATCAGCTCAATGCTTTGTGACCACCTAGAGGGGTGGGATAGGGAGGGTGGTGGGAGGGAGGCTTAAAAAGGAGGGGATATGGGGATATAATTATACGTATAGCTGATTCACTTTGTTGTGCAGCAGAAACTAACACAATGTTGTAAAGCAATTATATTCCAATAAAGATGTAAAAAAAGAGACAGTAAGATTTTTAAACCCTAAGAATGTTTATAACTATATAGTTATAGCTATAGATATATAGATAATTACATAGAAACAGTAGTGGGAAGCAGAGGCACCGAGTGAATTAATGATTACCTCAGGTAGAAGGAGGTTGGATAGGAAAGTCAGAACTGTTCAGTGATTCTTTGTACAGTTCTGAATTGCTTGACTTGTTACAGTAAGCTTGTGCTACTGTAATTTATTTTTAAAATGTAACAGGAAAAATTGTACAAAATTGGGAGAAAAATGGATGGGAAAGGGCATGAGGGAGACAAAGAAGGCAGTTAGAAGGCTGCTGCAATGATACACATAAGAGATGGTGGTGGCTAGATTAACGTAGCTGCAATGGAGACTGATGTAGACAGATTTAGTTAGTAGGTAGAAAAAATTAAGACTGGTGATTTGATTGAGGGGAGAGAAAGGGGAGCCAAGGAAGCCACCCAGGTTTCTGGCAAGGTACTGTACTATTATTTACTGCGGTAATGATCTGAGTAGGAAAATGTGTGGTTTTAGACAGGTTAAGTGTCAGGTATCAATGGACAATTCAAGAGGAGAAAACCTATAAACGGTTGGAGATGTGTATATGAAGCTCAGGAAAAATATCTGGACTGGAAATATAGATATGGAGATCATTAGCTATGTTAAGACTCTCTCAGTTACAAGTGACAGATAGCTGGCCTAAACTGGATTAAGGGGTTTTTTTTTTTTTTGGTTTTTTGTTTTGTTTTGTTTTAAAGAGGGCATAGGGTTTATTGGCTCATTTCTAACTATAAGTCTCTGACAAAGTTGGCTTAAAACATGGCTGAATCTTGGAGCTCAAATGATGTCATCAGGACTTTCTCAGTTCTGTTTCCCTTTATATTGGCCTTATTCTGCAGGCAGGTTCTCCCTATAAGGTGGCAGAAATAGCTACTAGCAGCTCTAGGCTTACATTTTACCAATTTAGCAAGCCTAATGGAAGAAGTGTGTCTCGTCCATCAATTGAATTCAGTAAGAAGTTTGTTGTTGGCAACACTGGTCAGGGCAGTCTGAGTAAAGTAATAGGGGCCGAAGGATTGAGAATCAAGTCACAAAAGTAGAAAATAGCAAATATAAATGAAAGGGAAGGAGAGAATAGCTAGAGATTTATTAACCATCTACTATGTGCAAGGCACTGTATTATATTACACCCAGGGATACACAAATGGGTAAGATAAGGTTCCTTAGTTCTGGAAGCACATTGTTTTCATGAGATAATCTTATAAATACTTTCCAGAGGTGATAAGTACTTATATGGAGGTGTGATAAGATTGCAGTGGAAGCACCGAGGAAGGGGCCACAGAATGGCCAAATATATTAAATACATCTCCAAGGAGAAGTGCACAATGGCTGGCACATACTAGGCATGCATATATGAATGAATGAAGTGACATTTGAATTGGATTTTGGAGGATGAATGAGACTGATGAAGAAAAGTAGAAGGTGCATTTCTGACAAAGGAAGCAGCAAGTGCAAAGCTAACCAATCCCCTGCATTTTCTGGCTCTCCTCTTGGCTTAGGAAACCTGCTATGTAACATAGGAGACTTGGAGGAAGGACTGAGGGAAGCCAGAACCTTTGGGCAGAGAAAATGTGACTACAGCCCAGAACCACCTCAGGGCTTTCCAATCCTCACTCAAGCATTTGATCAATGGTATTTTAATTCCAAATTATTTTGGCATCTTACCCATCTCACTACATCTCTCCCCTACCCTCCATACACTTGAGAAGTAAATATTAGCAAGGCAAATATTATTCTTCTTTGTTTACTAAAGGTAAGACATGTATGATTGTTCTTAACTTTGGTAGCAGTTTTAATTCTCCTGATCTTCTACTTACTAATCTCTGGTGCAAAGTAGCACCATTTAGACCCTCAGTGTAATTTAGAAACAGTGCCTGATCCTACTATCTTGTTGAGGACTTCAAACTGACTTAGAAGACATAGATCCTATGCCATTAACATGTTCAGAAGTTTAGTGAAAGCTTTTTATTTTTTTATTTATTTATTTTTTTTGCGGTACGCGGGCCTCTCACTGTTGTGGCCTCTCCCGTTGCAGAGCACAGGCTCCGGACGCGCAGGCCCAGCGCCCATGGCTCACGGGCCCAGCCGCTCCGCGGCATGTGGGATCTTCCTGGACCGGGGCACGAACCCGTGTCCCCTGCATCGGCAGGCGGACTCTCAACCACTGCACCACCAGGGAAGCCCCCAGTGAAAGCTATTTTTGAAATGGTGACATACCAAGGATGCTTTGCTGTGGGCTTATGAATCTTAGCTGCATTTTACCACTGCTTCCGGTATACAGCCCCTTTAATGAACTTAGTAGTACTGTGGTGCATTAGGTCACTTGTTGAGGGTGTAGTCTCACTGCAGTTCTATATACCCCAACTCGGAGGTCTAGCCAATCTGTGCTGTTTGTCAAGTGGTGTACTAGGAAGAAGGTGACTTTGTGCAGATCTATTCTCCCTATAGCAAAACAACTCGTGGGCCTGGCCTGCTGCCAGAAAGTTAGTAGTGTCATCTTTATAAATGAAATTCAGCTCATTATTATCTTACATTATGCCAGAAGAGCAGGAAGAAGATTGACTTCGTAATTCACTATGTTTTGATCCTAATCTGTTTAGAAATATGATTTCTTAAAAAGAAATGGAAAAATAATGTGTTTCTCATGATAGCTTCATGGTATCTGCTGAGATGATGTTCAGTTATTGTAAATACAGCAATTTGATTCCTCGAATTTCAGATATGTTTCATCACTCTTTAAAACAAAAACTACACTGAAATGATGAAATTTTAAAGTAGGAATTGCATGTTTCCAAAGATGAAATTTTATATTTTAGGTCACACATTTAAATCTCTATTTTGTTCAAAAGAAGCAACAAATTTCTTACCAGAGTCATAAAGTCATTGACCCGTATAGCACATCATCTTTACAAGTCATCTCCAAAGCTCTTTAAAAGCACATGTTTACGTTGTCACCTATTTAAAGGAGAAGGGTGTATATTTGTGGTACAAATATTTTATCTCAGAGGTTGTTTTCAAGTTTCAGTTCAGCAGTTTGAATATAATCTGTTCTTCCTACCCCCAGCATAGTATGCAAAATCCAGAAGCTATCAGAAACAAAACCCAAACGTAGTACAGTAAAGCTCCAGGTGCCTGGAAGAAATCATACCTACAAGAAAGAAAAACTCTGTTGATATCAAGATGCAACCTTTCTGACCCTTGGTTTCTCTCTCTCAGATAGCTTCGGGTAAGGAAAGAGCATAGAGTTTAAAGCCACATAGACCTGATTTAAAATTTAAAATCACAGAGATCTAATTTCAAATTCTAGCTCTACTAGTTTTAGCTTTGTGGCCTTGGTCAAGTCATATAACCTAAGTTTTCTCATGACCTAAATACAGTAATAATCCTTCCTTTAATGCTAAAAGGACTAGAGATAAAGTAAAATGCCTAACTCAATGCTGGTACTTACAGTTGCTCAATAGTAATTATTAGTATCAACTATAAAATGAGAATAGTACTAATCTATCTATTTCTCAGGTTTTGGGTAGAAAAATGAGAATGCTTTTTCTCAATATCACAATCTCTTAGCCACTTTTATAGTTGAGAAAAGAAGCTATCCTGTTTATTTCACAGGATTGTGATGATCAAAGAGATAATACATGCTAAAGCACTTAGAAAAATATAAAGCTGTGTTAACGATTCAGGTAGAGTATTTGTTTTTTTGGTTTTGGGGTTTTTTTTTTTTGTTTTTTTGCGGTACGCGGGCCTCTCACTGTCGTGGCCTCTCCCTCTGCAGAGCACAGGCTCCGGACGCGCAGGCTCAGCGGCCATGGTTCACGGGCCCAGCCGCTCCGCGGCATGTGGGATCTTCCCGGACCGGGGCCCGAACCCGGACCGGGGCCCGAACCCGTATCCCCTGCATCGGCAGGTGGACTCTCAACAACTGCGCCACCAGGGAAGCCCGAGTATTTGTTTTAAATAAGGTTTGTCTTAAGAGTTCTCTTTTTCTTCTCCCACCAATGAATTAAGAATTAAAAATTGGATATCACAAGCTTCTATTACTACTGATAGTTTAAGTTACATCTGCTTTTGTCCATCTTGGAGAAATATACACAATGTGAGTTTTGTAAACAAAATATAATTATTCTCAATATACCCTGATAAGTCAGAGCTCTTTCATTTAGCAACCTCCAAAATCCAGAACACAACCTAAAACCCCAAAAGGAGAGAGCATGAAACCCAATGATCTGGGAACAAAATCTCAGTCCACCGAGACCTCTTACTCTACACCTGTGAGAGAAGGGTGGCAATAACCTCACTAAACCTTTTGGTTTAGCGTTGTATATAAAATAAAGGTTACTTACTGATGTACTGAGTTTAGTTAGTTGTCTGATGACCAATGAGAATGGGAAAAGGGGTCTACCAGATGTGAGAAAACTGATACCCTAAGAAGGCACAGTTAGCAGCTTAAAGAAAATAAGAATTCTAAAAACAGAATAACCAGAAAAGTGAAGCCACTTGGGACTATTAATGTAGGGGTTCAAACTTCCCTGTATGCCTTGGTAAGACACTGAGCACCTCACTGTATGGTCCAGTAGGGGATTTTCATAGTGATGCTTATCCTGTAATAGACAACTCAATCAAATATGACAAGATGGGGAAGTCTCAAAATATATTAGAAAGATTTCTGCCAGATCTCAAAGTTTGCTGTCAGTGGAGTAAGCTTTAGTTACCCAGAAAACTCACTTCTGTGGAACCTCTTATGTGGTGCCAAGTAAGTGAGGTGCTCACTGTGCATGAAGCCGCCAAGTGAGGACTGTATAGCATTGTAATTGAAAAGAAATCTGAAGGACAGTATTCAACCAACTCTGCTAGCAGCCATCTTAAAGATTATATGTTCTAAAATATTTCATACGAGTTTTAAAAATCTTGAATAACAACCAAATATGCTAAACATAAAAAAATGACCCAAGGCATAATTTAATAATTCCTGACGCAAGATATACATCAGAATCTTAGGACCTTAAGAATATCATTTATGAATATCAATTATTATTCAAAACAACATGTAAATGTTAATGATTAGACTGAATCTGATCTAGACTGACGTCCTGAGCCCTGCACTTGCTAGTCCTCTAACTTGTAGCAAGTCAGCCTCCATGTCATTACACAGGATTGCTGTAAGGGTCAAACAAAATGGTGTATATGCAGATATAATCTAAACTATACAGTGATGTACAGATATGAATTGTTATTTCTCATAAAAGTTTAACACATAAAACAACGTAGTTTATAAGAGTTTATTGGTTTGGGGATTTCAAAGAAATAGGGAATTCCAAGAAAATGATAGGTCTACTTATGCTTAGTGTATCATATAACATTGGCTTGGTGGCAACCATAGCAGCAATGTAAGTGGTCTTACCTTTTTCACCATATCTTGCTGATTACAGCCTCTTGATTTTACTAAATCAATCCCCTTCCTGGACTACCTTCTTACTTCCTTACTTCTAATCCTTATCCATCCTTTCAGGATCCAGTTCTAAAGCTTCATGGCTTTAATGAACCTCCAGATAGCTTTATCTCCTTAGTTTACATTCTTCCATGTACATGCTTGAAACACTTACATTTTCTAGATCTCTTTCATGTACTTCTCTCATATTCCCAGCTAGATGATAAGTCACAAGAGGTTAGGGATTCCTTCTACCTCAGCATGGCAACTAGCTAGGACAAGCAAACAGTCAAGAAGTTAATGAACGTTTGCAGATTGAAAGAAAACATACTACAGGTCCATGCTAAAGCATTTCCCTCTTTGAATCGAGAAAACTGCATTAGAAAGATCTTAAGAGACAGGCAGTGGACAATGCACATGTCTGTGAAGCCACAGGAGTTGTGTATAATAACAAATACTTGGTAAGTCATTGAGAGATTGAGAGAAGGAGTTATTATAAAAATTTGTTCATGAGAGAGCAACTTGTGGGTCCTTTCCAGTTCTATTCCTGCACAAACAGCTTCTTGAAAGGGCAATTCTGGGCAATGTACACAATGTTCCATTCTCAAAGTTGAACAAAAATGAAGAGATAAAAATTACATTGTATATATTTATTATTTCACCTTTCATTCACCAAATTAGATTACTTCTCTGACTGCTATGGTATATAGTGTGGCAGATCTTGACCTTTTATCAGCGTAATTCAGAGCTTGAATAGACATGCGAGACTCCCTTCCTGGGGTCCCTGGAGTTCTACGCATTTTTCTAGCATGCTGGCTATAACTAGGTTCCTTTCTTTCCTGCTCAAGAAAACCTGTCAGAATGCAAATGAGAGTGGCACTATTACAGAAACACCATTAAATCTATTCCAGTTTTTATTTAAGTAAATCATTACTTCAGTACTTAGTTAGCAGCAAAGCATTAGCAACACACTTTAATACCTCAGCTATAAATCACTGGAGCAATAAAACAGTCCTTGGTTTGGTGTTTAGGGATCTGGGTTCAAGTTGCAGGTCTGCTACTTACTTGCTATGAAACTTTGTGAGCATGCATACTAATCTTTCAGCCTCAGTTCCTATAAAGTGTCATAATGGTAATACCTTCTTCACTGGGTTACTGCGAGGATTAAATATAGTGTGATTTGAAAAGCGCTTTTCAAAATGTAAAGCCCTGGGCAAATCTGAGTTCTGTATCCCCATATGTACCTGTGTAATTCCCCCTTTCTTCATCACCAGGCCCTTGGCTTAGGCCTTAAACTTCCTACTGCTGTTTCTCATTCCTAACTTTATATAAATTCCTAAGCCCCTCTTCCTTCAGAATCAGTCCCTTGTAGCTGATCCAGCTACCAATCCCAGATTCATGTTTTTCTATTAGAACCAGCTGTGCTAAGCCCTAACTCCTAGAGGTTATTTTTTACTGTGTTCATAGGGATGAATTTAATGCAGTCTAGGACAGAAAAACAACTCTATTTTGGAATTTTCCATCTTTCCCCCACTCTCAGAGAATGCTTTCATATACACCAAAAGTCAAGTTTTTGTCTTACCCTGCCAGTACCTCCAGTATATACCTGCACATAGCCCAGTGCAGAAAGACAATTTAAGGGATGCAGAGAAAAGAGACTAACCACCAAGAACTGGACAAGGGTGGAGAGTTTAGGAACACAGGACCCAAGTTCTCTAGATGTGTTGGCATTGCCAAAATTTGTATGGGAACCTTTATCAGTAGGGCCTGGCTTTACTCACTGCTACTGTTCAAAGCTTTAACTGCACACGGTGCAGCCCAGTAGAGGAAAGTAAGACTGAAAAACTAGGACCAGGGCTTCCCTGGTGGCACAGTGGTTGAGAGTCTGCCCGCCGATGCAGAGGACACGGGTTTGTGCCCCGGTCCGGGAAGATCCCACATGCCGCGGAGCGGCTGGGCCCATGAGCCGTGGCCACTGAGCCTGCGTGTCCGGAGCCTGTGCTCCGCAACAGGAGAGGCCACAGTGGTGAGAGGCCCGCGTACCGCAAAAAAAAAAAAAAAAAACCTAGGACCAACTGCCACTCAGAACGTTTCTTGGGCCTCCACAAGCAACGCCATCCCTACCAGTTGCTCTTCCTACTGGTTCTAACCCATACTGGAACTCTCTCTGGCTGATCTCTGTCTGCCTTCTCCCTCATCCGCTATATAGCTGTTTCATTTGGGTAAGAATTGTGAATTCCTAGATCTCTACCCAAAAGAAACTGTTATGTGTATACAATAGTAGATTTAGACAAGAATATGCAGACAAAAATATAACAACCTAAATGCCCATCAACAGGATAGTGTATGGATAAAATGTGATATAGTCATACAATGAAATATTAGACAGCAGTCAAACCAATGAACTGTAGCAACACTTAGAGGTATGGATGAATCTTACCAATGTATTTTAAGCTTATAAAAAGTAAGTCCCTTATGTTGAAGTTGTCACAAAAAACCTATATATGTTCTAGGTATATATCCAAAGGAAACGAAATCCCTATCTCGAAGAGATATCTGCACCCCCATATTCACAGCAGCACTGTTTACAATAGCCAAGATATAGAAACAACCTATGTGTCCAGCAACGGATGAATGGAAAAAGGAAATGTGGTGTATATATGTATGTGTATACAAACACACACACACATATGTATAAATAATGGAATATTATTCAGCCATAAAATAGAAGGAAATCTTGCCATTTGCAGCAGCATGAATGGACCTTGAGGGCATTGTGCTAAGTGAAATAAGTCAGAAAGAGAAAGACAAGTACTGTATAATCTCACTCATATTTGAAATCCAAGAAAACCAAATTCAAAGAAACAGAGAACAGATTGGCCAGAGGCCATGGCTAGGTAGTGGGGGAAATGGGTGAAGGTGGTCAAGAGGTACAAACTTCCAGTTACAAGATAAATAAACCCTGGGGATGTAATGCACAGCATAGTGACTATAGTTAACAATGTTGTGTTGTGTTGTGTATTTGAAAATTGCTGGAGAAGATGGCGGAAGAGTAGGACGTGGAGATTACCTTCCTCCGCACAGATACACCAGAAATACATCTACACGTGGAACAACTCCTACAGAAAGCCTACTGAACGCTGGCAAAAGACCTCAGACCTCCAAAAAGGCAAGAAACTCCCCACGTACCTGGGTAGGGCAAACAAAAAAAAGAAAAAACAGAGACAGAAGGATAGGGACGGGACCGGCACCAGTGGGAGGGAGCTGTGAAGCAGGAAAGGTTTCCACACACTGGGAAGTCCCTTCGCGGGCAGAGACTGCGGGTGGCGGAGGGGGGAAGCTTCGGAGCCACAGAGGAGAGCACAGTACCAGGGGCGCGGAGGGCAAAGCGGGGAGATTCCCACACAGAGGATCGGTGCCGACCAGCACTCACCAGCCCGAGAGACTTCTCTGCTCCCCCGCCGGTGCGGGCGGGGCTGGGAGCTGGGGCTTGGGCTTCCATCGTAGCGCAGGGAGAAGACTGGGGTTGGCGGCGTGAACACAGCCTGCAGGGGGTTAGTGCACCACGGCTAGCCTGGAGGGAGTCCAGGAAACTCTGGACCTGCCGAAGAGGCAAGAGACTTTTTCTTCCCTCTTTGTTTCTTGGTGCACGAGGAGAGGGGGTTAAGAGAGCTGCTTAAAGGAGCTCCAGAGACGGGCGTGAGCCGCCGCTACCAGTGCGGACCCCAGAGACGGGCCTGAGACGCTAAGGCTGCTGCCGCCGCCACCAAGAAGCCTGTGTGCGAGCACAGGTCACTCTCCACACCTCCCCTCCCGGAGCCTGGGCAGCCCGCCAAAGTCAGGGTCCCGGGATCCAGTGACAGCTTCCCCGGGAGAACGTACGGCGCGCCTCACACCGGTGCAACCGCCTGCTGGCCTCTGCCGCCGCAGGCTCGCCCCGCACTCCGTGCCCCTCCCTCCCCCTGGCCTGAGTGAGCCACAGCCCCCAAGTCAGCAGTTCTTTTAACCCCGTCCTGTCTGAGCGAAGAAGAGATGCCCTCCGGCGACCTACACGCAGAGGCGAGGCCAAATCCAAAGCTGAGCCCCGGGAGCTGTGGGAACAAAGAAGAGAAAGGGAAATCTCTCCCAGCAGCCTCAGGAGCAGTAAATTAAATCCCCACAATCAACTTGATGTACGCCGCATCTGTGGAATACATGAATAGACAACAAATCATCCCAAGTTGAGGAGGTGGACTTTGAGAGCAAGAAATATTTTTTTTTCCCCTTTTCCTCTTTTTATGAGTGTGTATTTGTATTCTTCTGTGTGAGATTTTGTCTGTATAGCTTTGCTTTCACCATTTTTCCTAGGGTTCTATCTACCTGGGGTTTTGGGGGGTTTTTTTTAACTTTAAAAAAATTTTTTTCTATTTTAATAATTTTTTATTTTAATAACCGTATTTTATTTTATCTAACATTATTCTATTTTATACTTCCTTTCTTCCTTCCTCCCTCCCTCCCTCTCTCTCTCTCTCTCTCTCTTTCTTTCTTTCTTTCTTTCTACATTTTCTCCCTTTTATTCTGAGCCGTGGGGATGAAAGTCTCTTCGTGCTGCAGCCAGGAGTCAGTGCTGTGCCTCTGAGGTGGGAGAGCTTACTTCAGGACACCAGTGTACAAGAGACCTCCCAACCCCACATAATATCAAACGGCGAAAATCTCCCAGAGATCTCCATCTCAACACCAGCACCCAGCTTCACTCAAAGACCAGCAAGCTACAGTGCTGGACACCCTATGCCAAACAACTAGCAAGACAGGAACACAACCCCACCCATTAACAGAGAGGCCGCCTAAAATCAAAATAAGTCCACAGACACCCCAAAACACACCACCTGATGGGGACCTGCCCACCAGAAAGACAAGATCCAGCCTCATCCATCAGAACACAGGCACTAGGCCCCTCCACCAGGAAGCCTACACAGCCCACTGAACCAACTTTAGCCACTGGGGACAGACACCAAAAACAATGGGAGCTACGAACCTGAAGCCTGCAAAAAGGAGACCCCAAACACAGTAAGATAAGCAAAGTCAGAAAACAGAAAAACACACAGCAGATGAAGGAGCAAGATAAAAACCCACCAGACCTAACAAATGAAGAGGAAATAGGCAGTCCATCTAAAAAAGAATTCAGAATAATGATAGTACAGATGATCCGAAACCTTGGAAATAGAATTAACAAGGACGTAGAAGAACTAAAGATGAAACAAGCAACAATGAACAACAAAATAAATGGAATTAAAATACTCTAGATGGGATCAATAGCAGAATAACTGAGACAGAAGAACGGATAAGTGACCTGGAAGATAAAATAGTGGAAATAACTACTGCAGAGCAGAATAAGGAAAAAAGAATGAAAAGAACTGAGGACAGTCTCAGAGACCTCTGGGACAACATTAAACGCACCAACATTCGAATTATAGGGGTCCCAGAAGAAGAAGAGAAAATGAAAGCGACTGAAAAAATATTTGAAGAGATTATAGTTGAAAACTTCCCTAATATGGGAAAGGAAATAGTTAATCAAGTCCAGGAAACACAGAGAGTCCCATACAGGATAGAGCCAAGGAGAAACATGCCAAGACACATACTAATCAAACTATCAAAAATTAAATACAAAGATAACATATTAAAAGCAGCAAGGGAAAAACAGCAAATAACACACAAGGGAATCCCCATAAGGTTAACAGCTGATCTTTCAGCAGAAACTCTTCAAGCCAGAAGGTACTGGCAGGACATATTTAAAGTGATGAAGGAGAAACACCTGCAACCAAGATTACTCTAACCAGCAGGGATCTCATTCATATTTAATGGAGAAGTTAAAACCTATACAGACAAGCAAATGCTGAGAGAGTTCAGCACCACCAAACCAGCTCTACAACAAATGCTAAAGGAACTTCTCTAGGCAAGAAACACAAGAGAATGAAAAGACCTACAATAACAAACCCAAAACAATTAAGAAAATGGAAATAGGAACATACATATCGATAATCACCTTAAACGTAAATGGATTAAATGCTCCCACCAAAAGACACAGACTGGCTGAATGGATACAAAAACAAGACCCATATATATGCTGTCTACAAGAGACCCACTTCAGACCTAGGGACACATATAGACTGAAAGTAAGGGGATGGAAAAAGATATTCCATGCAAACGGAAACCAAAAGAAAGGTGGAGTAGCAATTCTCATATTAGACAAACTAGACTTTAAAATAAAGACTATTACAAGAGACAAAGAAGGACACTACATCATGATCAAGGGGTCGATCCAAGAAGAAGATATAACAATTGTAAATATTTATGCTCCCAACACAGGAGCACCTCAATACATAAGGCATACACTAACAGCCATAAAAGGGGAAATCGACAGTAACACATTCATAGTAGGGGACTTTAACACCCTACTTTCACCATTGGACAGATCATCCAGAATGAAAATAAATAAGGAAACACAAGCTTTAAATGATACCTTAAACAAGAGGGACTTAATTGATACTAATAGGACATTCCATCCAAAAACTACAGAATACACATTTTTCTCAAGTGCTCATGGAATATTCTCCAGGATAGATTATATCTTGGGTCACAAATCAAGCCGTGGTAAATTTAAGAAAATTGAAGTCATATCAAGTATCTTTTCTGGCCACAACGCTATGAGACTAGATATCAGTTACAGGAAAAGATCTGTAAAAAATACAAACACATGGAGGCTAAACAATACACTACTTAATAACGAAGTGATCATTGAAAAATCAAAGAGGAAATAAAAAAATACTTAGAAACAAATGACAATGCAGACATGACGAGGCAAAACCTATGGGATGCAGCAAAAGCAGTTCTAAGAGGGAAGTTTATAGCAATAAAATCCTACCTCAAGAAACAAGAAATATCTCAAATAAACAACCTAACCTTGCATGTAAAGCAATTAGAGAAAAACAAAAAACCCCAAAGTTAGCAGAAGGAAAGAAATCATAAAGATCAGATCAGAAAGAAATGAAAAAGAAATGAAGGAAACGATAACAAAGATCAATAAAAGTAAAAGCTGGTTCTTTGAGAAGATAAACAAAATTGATAAACCATTAGCCAGGCTCATCAAGAAAAAAAGGGAGAAGACTCAAATCAATAGAATTAGAAATGAAGAAGGAGAGGTAACAACTGACACTGCAGAAATACAAAAGGTCATGAGAGATTACTACAAGCAACTCTATGCCAATAAAATGGACAACCTGGAAGAAATGGACACATTCTTAGAAAGGCACAACCTGCCAAGACTGAATCAGGAAGAAATAGAAAATATGAACAGACCAATCACAAGCACTGAAATTGAAACTGTGATTAAAAATCTTCCAACAAACAAAACCCCAGGACCAGATGTCTTCACAGGCAAATTCTATCAAACATTGAAAGAAGAGTTAACACCTATCCTTCTCAAACTCTTCCAAAATATAGCAGAGGGCGGAACACTTCCGAATTCATTCTACGAGGCCACCATCACCCGGATACCAAAACCAGACAAGGATGTCACAAAGAAAGAAAACTACAGGCTAATATCACTGATGAGCATAGATGCAAAAATCCTCATCAAAATACTAGCAAACAGAATCCAACAGCACATTAAAAGGATCATACACCATGATCAAGTGGAATTTATTCCAGGAATGCAAGGATTCTTCAATATATGCAAATCAATCAACGTGATACACCATATTAACAAACTGAAGGAGAAAAACCATATGATCATCTCAATAGATGCAGAGAAAGCTTTCGACAAAATTCAACACCCATTTATGATAAAAACCCTGCAGAAAGTAGGCACAGAGGGAACTTTCCTCAACATAATGAAGGCCATATATGACAAACCCTCAGCCAACATATTCCTCAATGGTGAAAAACTGAAAGCATTTCCACTAAGATCAGGAACAAGACAAGTTTGCCCACTCTCACCACTCTTATTCAGCATAGTCTTGGAAGTTTTCACCACAGCAATCAGAGAAGAAAAAGAAATAAAAGGAATCCAAATCATAAAAGAAGAAGTAAAGCTGTCACTGTTTGCAGATGGCATTATACTATACATAGAGAATGCTAAGGATGCTACCAGAAAACTACTCGATCTAATCAATGAATTTGGTAAAGTAGCAGGATACAAAATTAATGCACTGAAATCTCTGGCATTCCTATATACTAATGATGAAAATTCTGAAAGTGAAATCAAGAAAACACTCCCATTTACCACTGCAACAAAAAGAATAAAATATCTAGCATTAAACCTACCTAAGGAGACAAAAGACCTGTATGCAGAGAATTATAAGACACTGATGAAAGAAATGAAAGATGATACTAATAGATGGAGAGATATACCATGTTCTTGGATTGGAAGAATCAACACTGTGAAAATGACTCTACTACCCAAAGCAATCTACAGGTTCTACGCAACCGCTATCAAACTACCACTGGCATTTTTCACAGAAGTAGAACAAAAAATTTCCCAATTTGTATGGAAACACAAAAGACCCCGAATAGCCAAAGCAATATTGAGAACGAAAAACGGAGCTGGAGGAATGAGGCTCCCTGACTTCAGACTGTACTACAAAACTACAGTAATCAAGACAGTATGATACTGGCACAAAAACAGAAATATAGATCAATGGAACAGGATATAAAGCCCAGAGATAAACCCACACAGATATGGTTACCTTATCTTTGATAAAAGAGGCAGGAATGTACAGTGGAGAAAGGACAGCCTCTTCCGTAAATGGTGCTGGGAAAACTGGTCAGGTACATGTAAAAGTATGAGACTGCAACACTCCTTAACACCATATGGAAAAATAAGCTCAAAATGGATTAAAGACCTATATGTAAGGCCAGAAACTCTCAAACTCTTAGAGGAAAACATAGGCAGAACACTCTATGACATAAATCACAGCAAGATTCTTTTTGACCCATCTCGTAGAGAAATGGAAATAAAAACAAAAATAAACAAATGGGACCTAATGAAACTGCAAAGCTTTTGCACAGCAAAGGAAACCATAAACAAGACCAAAAGACAACCCTCAGAATTGGAGAAAATATTTGCAAATGAAGCAACTGACAATTAATCTCCAGAATTTACAAGCAGCTCATGCAGCTCAATAACAAAAAACAAACCACCCAATCCAAAAATGGGCAGAAGACCTAAATAGACATTTCTCCAAAGAAGATATACAGACTGCAAACAAACACATGAAAGAATGCTCAACATCATTAATTATTAGAGAAATGCAAATCAAAACTACAATGAGATTACATCTCAAATGGGTCAGAATGGCCATCATCAAAAAATGTAGAAACAATAAATGCTGGAGATTGTGTGGAGAAAAGCGAACACGCTTGCACTGCTGGTGGGAATGTGAATTGGTACAGCCACTATGGAGAACAGTATGGAGGTTCCTTAAGAAACTACAACTATAACTACCATATGACCCAGCAATCCCACTACTGGGCATATACCCTGAGAAAACCATAATTCAAAAAGAGTCATGTAGCAAAATGTTCATTGCAGCTCTATTTACAATAGCCAGGAGATGCAAACAACCTAAGTGTCCATCATCGGATGAATGGATAAAGAAGATGTGGCACATATATACAATGGAATATTACTCAGCCATAAAAAGAAACGAAATGGAGTTATTTGTAGTGAGGTGGATGGCCCTAGAGTCTGTCCTACAGCGTGAAATTAGTCAGAAAGAGAAAGACAAATACTGTATGCTAACACATATATATGGAATCTAAGAAGAAATGAAATGTAGTGAAGAACCTAGGGGCAAGACGGGAATAAAGACCCAGACCTACTAGAGAATGGACTTGAGGATATGGGGTGGGGGAGGGGTAAGCTGTGATAAAGTGCGAGAGTGGCATGGACATATGTACACTACCAAATGTAAAATAGATAGCTAGTGGGAAGCAGCCGCATAGCACAGGGAGATCAATCAGCTCGGTACTTTGTGATTACCTGGATGGGTGGGATAGGGAGCGTGGGGGGGAGGGAGTCGCAAGAGGGAGGAGATATGGGAACATATGTATATGTATAATTGATTCACTTTGTTATAAAGCAGAAACTAACACCTTTGTAAAGCAATTATACTCCAATAAAGATGTAAAAAAAAAAAATCGATGGGAAAGAAAAAAAACAATGGCCATCCTAAAATTTGATGAAATATTTTAAAATAAAATGTTTTATGTAAATAATTTTACAAAATAAACTAAATCCTTTGATTCTAAAAAAAAAAAAGAAAGAAAGAAAGAAAATTGCTAAGAGTAGTCCTTAAAAGTTCTCATCACAAGAAGAAAAGTTGTAATTGTGGAGATGGATGT
>RJWK010022943.1:0-29501 GCA_004363435.1 Platanista minor | reverse complement strand
CGCAACTCAGGGCCCCGTGACACTGCAGTGTCCGTGCCCACCCCTGGTGCCACCCTCGACCCAGACCCCTGGGGCTTCTGCTCTGGGCCTCCCCAAATAGAGGGCCATGCTCCATGCCTCCTCTGGTCACACCTCACCCCATTGAGCCAGGAGCCCACAGACGCCAAGGTGCTGAATCCACTCCCATCTTGTAAACCACCCTTCAGATATCCAGGACCCTAAATTCCATATCTGAGCCTGCTTCCATGGCCGGCACCGCCTCTTCCCCCATCTGTCCTCTGGCGGGCAGACCACGGCTGCTTACAGATGTGGCCCTAGGCCTGAGAGGCGGCCAAGGGGCAGCTGGGTTAGGGGTTGGATGGAGCTTGGGCCTGAGGGCTAAGGTACCCACAAGAGTCCTCAGGGTACTGGTTGAGCCAGGGGATGGAAGAGGAGGGGCATGCTAGGGAATGAGAGCTGGGGGCTTGGACGCCCCCATTTAAGGCTGGCCCCAGGCCCTGCAGATATCAGGGGTGGGTCTGTCTGTAATCCTTTCTGACTGTCTGGGGTATATCTATACAGCAGCAGCTATATTTTCCAGATTGTTCTGAGGTCAGGCAAACAGGACCTGATACTCCATCTCAGATAGTCTGTCCTACCTTTCCCCACCTTCTGTGGCAACCCCAGGCCTCCAGACTTGCTCTGAAGTGTGTTCTATAATAAAACACTAGTCCTGTAGGAAGTGCCATAGAAAGGGATCCCGTGGCCAGTGTTTGGGAAATGTCTCTTGGAGATTCACTAGGCTCATCTGCATATGCAATGTTCGAGAATTCCTAAAGAAAAGAAAACCAGTCAGCTTTGAAATGTAGTTTCTCCAACTTATTTGACCAGCTATTAGAGTAACAGCTATTAAATGCTTCAAGGAAGACTGGAAAGCACAGTGGGTGGGGCCATCATTGTAGCAGAGAAATCAAGTTCATCCTGCAGGCATCCATGCTGCATTTGAACTGAGACGGCTGACAGTCTTCCTGAAAGGCACCACATACTCCCCTGCTTTGTTCAACGGGCTCTGCTGAGCACACCAAACCTGCCAAACCAGTGTCAACTGGCTCTGTCCAATGGCCTCCTGTCAGCCAGGAGTGTCCTCGTGCTTTGTAGGTATTTTATTTAACAAATGAACGTACGTTAATTACTAGATTCCAGGCACTGTTCTCATGCTTTACAAATATTAACTTCCTTTATCCTCATAACAACCCTATGTGGTGGGCCCTATTATTATCCCCATTTAAAGATGAGAAAACTGAGGCCTGATGAGGTTAAGTAACCTGCCCAAGGTCACATAGCTGGCAAATGGTGGAGCCTGGAGTCTGGCTCCAGAGTCCATGTTTATTAGTTTCCATTGCTGCTGTAACAAATTACCACAAAATCAGTGACTTTAAAACAACACAAATTTATTCTCTTCCAGTTCTGGAGGCCAGGAGTCTGAAATCAGTCTCACTGGACTAAAGTCAAGGTTATGAGCAGGGGTGGCTCCTTCTGGGGGCTCTAGGGGAAAGTCCATTTCTTTGCCTTTTGTGTCTCACAGACCCTTCCCCCCAGCCCTCTAACCTCTGGCTTCAGTTGTCACATCTCTTACTTCCTCTTCCGTAGTCAAATTTCCCTCTGCCTCCCTTTTTTTTTTTTTTTTTTTTGTGGTACGCGGGTCTCTCACTGTTGTGGCCTCTCCCGCTGCGGAGCACAGGCTCTGGACGCGCAGGCTCAGCGGCCACGGCTCACGGGCCCAGCCGCTCCACGGCATGTGGGATCTTTCCGGACCGGGGCACGAACCCGTGTCCCCTGCATCGGCAGGCGGACTCTCAACTACTGCGCCACCAGGGAAGCCCCTGCCTCCCTTTTATAAGGACACTTGTGATGACATTCAGGAGCCCCACAGAAAATCCTGGATTATCTCCCCTTCTTAAGAGACTGAATTTGATCACATCTTCAAAGTCCCTTTTGTCATATAAGGTAATATTCACCAATTCCAGGGATTATGGCCTGAATATTTTGGGGGACCATTATTCAGCCTATCACACCATGCTTTTAACCACTGCACTGTGTTCGTTTAGTTTTCTCAACAGTTCTTGCAGGATGTTGTCATTATCCCTATTTTACAGATTAGAAGACTAAGGCTCCAAGAAGTCAAAAGAGTTGCCAAGGTTCATCCAGGTGGGAAATGGCACAGCATGATAAATGTGAACAACTTGCTCCTGCACCCCTGTACCTGCTGCTAGAGAGCTCAGGGGTTTTGGGGGGGCTTAGGGGTTTTTTTTTTAATATATATTTTTATTGAAGTATATTTGATTTACAATACTGTGTTAGTTTCAGGTGTACAGCAAAGTGATTCAGTTATATACACATATATATACTCTGAGCTCAGGAGTTTTTGAGGCAGGGGCTGCTCTTGTTCCCTTTTAGACTGAACCCTTTTGGCCTCTTAACCCCACTGCAAACCTGATGACCACTACGGATCTGCCTTCCCCAGAACGAGATGCATTTACACACCACATTTTGCAGATAGTTTCTGGGAGTTCACAAACCCCAAGTTAAGAATGCTTGCTCTTGGGAACTCCCTGGTGGTGCAGTGGTTAGGACTCCACGCTCTCACTGCCGAGAGCCCAGGTTCAATCCCTCGTCGGGGAACTAAAATTCCACAAGCTGCATGGAGGAGCCAAAAAAAAAAGAATACTTGCTCTTGAAAGCCAGGTCTCAAAGAGGTATTTGCACACCCATGTTCAAAGCAGCATTATTCACAATAACCAAAAGTGTCTATTGATGGATAGATAGGTAAGTAACACGTTATGCAGTGGAATATTATTCAGCCCTGAAAAGGAAGGAAATTCTGACACATGCTACAACATGGATGAAACTTGAGGACATTATGCTAAGTGAAATAAGCCAGTCACAAAAAGGTAAATACTGTATGATTCCACTTATATGAGGTACCTAGAGTAGTCAAATTCACAGAGACAGAAAGAAGGATGGTGGTGGCCAGGGGCTGGAGGGGAGGGTACAGAGTTTCTGTTCTGCAAGATGAAAAGCTTTCTGGAGGTTGGCTGTACAACAACGTGAACATACTTAACACTACTGAACTGTAACCTAAGAAATGGTTCAGACGGCAAATCTTACGTGTATTTTAGCACAGTTTTTTGAAAAAGGACACTTGCTCGAAACTGAGAGTTCCTGCAGGGTGGGGATCGCATCTGTGCAGGCTGGTGCACAGAACGGGCTCAACAGAAAACTGCCCATGACTGCTGGATGGGTTGAGTGGGTGATTCTGCTGCCTCCCCCAGGCTGTGGGCTGGCATTTCTAGAAGCCCCACAGTGGTGGCTAAACAGCTACCCCAAGCTTGGTTAAAAACAAAAACAATAAAAGCACTGAGAATTGGGAATGGGGTGGAGGCAGATAGAATGAGAATAAACCCAGTTGCGTTGTGATGAAGAATGAGTGTCTCTCACCCATCCTCGAAAGGAATCTTGAAAGGCAGCCAGGGCTCTGATGTCAATGTTACAAATAACTTGAGCCCCCTCTAACTTGAGAGTGACCCCATGCCTCTTCCATGGCTTAAAGTACCCAAGCTTTTTGATTGTTGTATCCCTCTGTTGCCAAATAAGATACCTGAGGATTTTTTAAACTTCTCTGCTGTTTGCGTGAATTCAGGAAGAAGAACCAAACTCCAAGAGCTGACCTGCATCCCTTTGGGCATCGTGCCAGCCCCTCAGAAATCACCTCACCTGCCAACCTGCCAATTATATCTTGTCCATAAAAGCATCCTTCCACTGTGCCAGGGGGACAGTACAGGAAACAACGTGATTGCAAGAAAATCCAAGCCAGAGTGGCAGGTGGCACCTATGTCATGATCAGTGGAGGGTGAAGCCACTGAGGCTTCAGAACTGAGAGTGGGTAGAGGCAGACGAGCACAAGAATAAATCCTGTCACCGTTGTGGTAAAAATGGGTGGCGCTCACTGTGGGAATCTTGAAAGGGAAATAAGGGCCCTGCTGTCGCTAATGGGTGTCCCTTTGCAGAGGGTCAGGTGACTCATGCAGCACCCCGGAGTGCTTTACTCCCTCCATGTCCCTCTCTCTGCCGTGCTCCTACAACCACAGCAAATCTTCCTCCTTTGACTGGGATTGTATTAAATAGCCTTTCAACCAGCGACAGAAGGAGGTGGGCTCTTAGTGAAGCCCAGTCTATAAATATAGGGTAACAATAGGAACCAGAATGTTCCACAGGAAACCGGTAGGACTTGCCCTCCCCATACAGAGCATGGAAGATTTTCACAGAGATTTCTGCAGTCCTCCCCAATTATAATCCCAGAATGGTAATAACAAACTGATGAGCTTATTCAGGTAGTATCCATGAGACACAGTTCTCTTTAAAAGGAAAGGGAATTTGCATGTTTTGTTATATCCATCCTTTATTCCAGTTTAACTGGTCCCCAAGAGGCTTTAACTCTAGCAAGAGGGATTTTGGTTAGAGAGACTGTCAAACCTTGCAGAAGAAGAGAGAGAGAAATACACATGCTGGAGAAACTCCCCCCAGGGAAGTGCGTTCAAAATGGAACCCAACCTATGCATCCAGGAGAGTAAGTCCTGTATGGATTCCGAAAGCCTATCCAGTCTGTTTAGATGGAACTACCTTCCCTTGTCTGAGATCCAGGTAGAATTTTGATGTTTTTCTATCCTTGAAGATATTGACACAACTAAAGGGTTTCTCTGCACATGCTCCCTCCTTTAGCCAGGCCTCAGGTGGCGTCTGGTGTGTCCCTCCCCATCTCTTTCATTTCCAGCCAGATCAAGGGCGGTTCCTGGGTTATGGTCCTTGGTTCAGCACTAAGAACAGGAAGCCCCTGACCTAAAACCATCGCACCCAGGAACATTCTCACCACAAACACTTAGAAGCCAATCTTCTCATTCCAAATGGACACGGACAGTTCAATCGAGAAGGAAAGGGATATTTAAAAGCCGTAATAAATCATGGCCAAGTGAGGTGTCAGACATGCAAACCAGTGAATGCAAAGTTGGCAAGTTGCAAATGGAGGGGTGTGTCGAATTCACAGCCTCCCGGTTGCTCCTGCCCATGGCCAAGGCCCAGGGCCAGGTAAAGTGCTGTCCCTGCTTCTTGGCCAAACGTCCTCGGACAGAGGCTGACATTGAAAAGTTCACACCTGGATTTCCATCCCTGCATCTTACAGCAAAGGTGGAGGATAGGGAGCATTGTGGGGAGTTTGAGGGGGAAAAGAGCAACCAGTGAGGGTGGCAGACCCCAATCCAGCCTACAGACAAAGCCACCAGGGTTGGGAACTGACAGACCCCCTTTGAAAGTTATAAACCATATAAGAGAACTACCATTAACGATGGTTATTACTGTAAACCTCAAATTCTCAATAGATCATTAATAATAGTTTTAATTAAAAGGAAAACAACAAATCAATATGAACTTATTCTGGATGCTGGGGACTATTATTCAACTGTTTTTTTTAAAAAGGCAGAAATAGAACACAAAACGCCTGCAGTGAAATACCCGTAAGAATGGCCGGAGCAGTGACTTAGCTGACTTAGTCAGTCAAGAAACGTCAAAGACCACAAGTTAAAATTCCAGCCTACACCAGATCCCCCGAGATCAGCACTGGAGTGGGGGAGGGTGCTGCATCTGGTCCAGCGTTTGCAAGTACTCCACAGAACATCCCTCATCCCACCCCCTGCCCCGTGCTCAATCCTTCCACCCACGGATCCCTTCATCCCTCACTGATGGGATGCATCCGTTCCTCAGACACGTGCGTGGCACTGTCCCAGGTGCTGGAGACACAGAACCAGCGGTTCTGCCCAGTGGTTTCCTGTTGTGCAAAATGAAGACAAGTCATCTTCTCAGGGCCTGCAGGGTGCGGAAGGATTGGGTCCCTCCTTCTCCGCAGCCTCCATTTGCGTTTCATGCCCCTCACTCTCTCCACGTCAACCACACTGGCCATCTTTCAGGCTGCCACGCTCATCTCTTCCGTGCTGACACACGGCCTTTGAGCAATGCCAGTCCCTCTGCCTAGAATGCTCTTCCCTTCACGACTCTGTGCCAAGTTAGAATCTACTCATCCTCCTATCGACTGAGTCAATCCTAGGCCACTCATGACATTTATTGTAGTTGCAACTGTACTTCTTTGTGCAACTGTCTGAGTAAAGTCTGATCTGTTATGAGACTGTAAGTTTACTTGAGGGCGGAGGCCATATCTGTTTCTATCTCCATTGTCTCCCCGGAGCCTGCCCTTGATACTAGGTCTTTAATAAATACTTTATAAGTGAAAAAGTAAAGTATACCTTCAGAGAGCTCACGCACAGGTGGAAGAGACACTATTTGATCCTCCATGTAAATGACTCCACAGGCCTTTCCTGCAAGACCAGTTTTTAGAGTGAGGAACTGGGTCCTTCGGTGGGGGTCAGAGACCCTCTGAGAGGAGAAAAGACTTGGACCGGGGAGGGGAGACAACTGTTACGCCCAGGATATTTCGCTATTGCCTTTCTGGCCTCTCTTTGAATGAGTAAGCTATTATGGCCCACAAGGAGCAGGCGCGTGGTCCATGGTTGAGTCACAGAGTCGCAGGAGTACCTTACACGGCAGCCTGGGCGTCGAGCACAGAGGAGCAGCAGAAGGGAGGAAGCACTAGTGCAGGGAGGGATGCCAGGCTCTTCTCTCTCTCTCAGGCCAGCTCCTAATGATTGCAGGTGCCTGCCCAGAGTGCTCAGTGAGAAGAATTCTGGGAAGACATTTGAAATCATCTCGAAAGGGTGCTGGGATCAACTAGTCATGTCTGCTCTGGGTGCAGATGGGATACCAGTGGCATGCCTGTCATGTGTTGGTCACCCTGCTCTGAGGAGGCAGGCGGGCTTGTTCACTGACCTGCTGGAGAGCTGTTCCCTGCCCAATGTGTGAGGGCAAGTGCTCTGTGGAATAAGGGAGGCCATTTCTTCCCAGTTAGTGGTTATGGCTGGATTTCCCACAGCTGGATGTTTCCATAAGTAGCCTATATCTAAGTTACTGAGGCAGGCATCACATTTTTCCAGAACATTCTCTGAAACACTGCTAAAGGAACCGTGTGAGAGAAGGGCATCCTCAGGTGCCCAGGGGAACAGGGGCCCACAATGCCCAAGTCCCAGTCTTTGTGGTCTCAGGACACTTGTGCAGCTATTGGTTAAACAAAAACGGAAGTTCTGGCATTAGGTCATGATCTGGGAAGCCACGTCCCTTCTCTGACTGGCTTCTGAGGAAAGAACCTAGCCGCACTTCGCAGGCTGGCCACCTGAAAGAAAGCACTTTGTAAACATAGGAGGACAGAACAGAGCAGACAGCAGAGGCACCTCTGCAGGGACAGTGGCCAATCCCTGCCTGCTGATCGCAGCGTGAAGGGAAGGCTTCTGTGACAGCAAGGCTCAATCCCAGGACCACCCGAGTTCAAGTATGACAGGTCAGCAGAAGCTGTAGATAATTCACTCATTTGCCAAACATTCCGTGAGACATGTCTTCTATCAGACGCTGTATAAGGCCTGGGGGATTCAGAGCAGCCAGGCCTGGATGCCCTACAGAGCTCACTGAGAGGGACCATCATGTAAACAGAGAACTGGGTGCCACGGGAGACACAACAAGAGAGGCCTGTGTGCATGGGGGGGTGGGGGGGCGCCGAAACGGGGGCAGCTCAGGCTGGAAAGATGAGTAGTGTTCACTGAGCAGGCGAGGTGGAGAAGGGTCCTCAGGAGGAGGGATGGCACATGCAAAGGTCCAGTGATGTGGAACAGTGGGGCACAGGAAACCCCAAGGGGACTGGCACAGTGTCCAAGGAGGAAATGGCACAGATGTGGCTGCCCAGAGGACAGGGCTATCTTCCAGACAGCCCTGTGTGCCAGGCTGGGGAGTCTAGACTGTATTCGAAAGGCAGTGAGGAGCTGCTGAAGGTTTTCATACAAGGGCAAGGTCAGAGGTGTCTGTGGGATTCCTCGGCAGCATTGTAGGTGGGGTGGGGTGATAGAGGGAGGGCAAGCAGGAAGGGGTACTAGCTGGAGGCTGCCCTAACAGTCCACCTGAGACCCGGTGTGGGGAGACAAGCAGAGGCAGTGAACGTTGCAATCAAAAGGCATCTTATCTTAGAAGATAAACACTCAGCAACAACAAAGAAAGAGTTCATAAACTTTTGGAGAAGGGACTTCTCTGGTGGTGCAGTGGTTAAGAATCTGCCTGCCAAGGCAGGGGACACGGGTTCAATCCCTGGTCCAGGAAGATCTCACATGCCGCACAGCAACTAAGCCCTTGTGCCACAACTACTGAGCCTGCGTGCCACAACTACTCAGCCCGCGCACCTAGAGCCCGTGCTCCGCAGCGAGAGAAGCCTGCACACCGCAAGGAAGAGTAGCCCCCGCTCTCTGCAACTAGAGGAAGCCCGCTCGCAGCAACAAAGACCTAACACAGCCAAAAATAAATCAATAAATAAAAACTCTTGGAGAGCCCAGCCTCCGGGGGGGGCCCTTTTCCTGGTCTCCACTCCATGTCTGAATTCTTGCCCCCTCCCGTAGTCTGCATAGCTCTTTGTTACTAGTCTGTCTTCCTTGAATTACAGTCCACAGAGTATCATCTCCTACCCCGTCTGAGAACAGGTTGAGGGCAGAGCTGGCAATCCACGCACCTCTGTATTTCCCATCAGCCCAGCACAGTTCCTGACATGTAGCTGACACCCAACCATGGATGGATGGATGGATGGATGGATGGAAGGAAGGAAGGAAGGAAGGAAGGAAGGAAGGAAGGAAGGATAGATAGATGTGCTTTCGTGCGTACACAGATGTTTCAATATAATCTTTTTAAATTAATTTATTTTATTTATTTTTGGCTGCTTTGGGTCTTCATTGTTGCTTGCAGGCTTTCTCCAGTTGCTGCGAGCGGGGGCTACTCTTCATTGCTGTGCACGGGCTTCTCATGGCTGTGGCTTCTCTTGTTGCGGAGCACAGGCACTAGGCATGCAGGCTTCAGTAGTTGTGGCACGCAGTCTCAGTAGTTGTGGTGCGCGGGCTCTAGAGCGCAGGCTCAGTAGTTGTGGCGCACGGGCTTAGTTGCCCCGCGGTATGTGGGATCTTCCCAGACCAGGGCTTGAACCCACGTCCCCTGCACTGGCAGGAGGATTCTTAACCACTGCGCCACCAGGGAAGTCCCTCAATATAATTGTTAATTGGATGAAAAATTTAGGTGAACAGACTGCCCTGGCTACAATTCATCTGATTGCAAAGGCTCACAGGGAACTGGCTGCAAATTTGCCGTTTGGGAGGCAAGTCATGACTCAAGAACCGATTTTGTCCATCAAGCAGCGGGTTCAGAAGTGTCTGAGGCTGGAAGCCCTGGGGGAGGACCAAGCCACCCAACCCCCAGCCCAGCAGGACAGCCCCAGTGGCTGAAGTGCACAGCAATCACTCGCCCAGGTGTGCAGGGTGTTCCTGGGTACTTGTCAGTCATGGGGCAGGAAATGAGGCCATATGCCCAGAGGACAGGATATGGCTTTTGACTGTGTGGTTTGCCTTTGTGATGAATGAAAGAGGTTTTCAAATGAGGCTGGTAGAATTGAATCAGTAAACCGGGAAATGAAAAAAGCATTTGGGAGCTGGGACGTAAGCATATCAGCCTGGTTTGCCTGTGGAAGCAGGGAGGGCTCTGCCTGGCTTCATAAAGAGCTTGGGACAAATTGTGACCTAACAAAGCTGGCCTGGGGACAGTGTCATCTCACTCCCTATGAGGCCAGTCCCAGGAGAGGAGGGGGAAATGCCACCTGGATAGTCCACCTCATCCTTGCCCTAGAAAGGATGAAGAGAAAGCCTGGCCTTGGGGTTTTTAATGCTCATACCAATGATCTCCATATTACTATGAACATGTAGGGCAGGGTAATCCTAATTTCTGGAGACAATCAAGGATGGTGGAAAGAACTTGGACTTTGGAGTCTGGCAGAGTAGGATTCAAATTCTGGCTCCACCACTGACCAGCTCTATGCTCTTGGTTAAGTTAACTAACCCGTCTGAGCCTACCTGTCCTAAGGAGATAATATTGTAGTACAAACAGAAAGGAGACAATGTTAATAGAAATAAATCACACCACCAAACCATTATCTCAAAGAGGTCTTTTTTGAAACTCCAACCCGAAGTAATTTCCTTTTGCATCGTTCTCCATCACTGTCCCATTTTGTTCATTGTCCTCATCTGCACTTACACTGACCTATCTGATATCTTACCTGTGATTGCCTGACGCTGTCCCTAGAAGCTCTATGAGGGCAGGGATCGTACCTGTCTCCTTCATGACTGAATCCCCACTGCCTGGAACAGTGTAGGCACTCTTTAAATTTGGGGTAAATGAGTTGAATGGGGAACGTGGTGCATGGCCTACAGTAGATATTCAAGGAATAGTGGCCAGTAAGACCCAGACGCCTGGAAAGCCCAGAGGCATGGACCTGGGAGCCCAGTTCTGGCCCGGAGAAAACCTCTGCAACTTGCTGTGTGGACTTAGGTGGGCCTCTTCCCCCTCTAGGCCTCAGATTCTTCATCTGTCCGATGAGGAAGATGATCTGAAGATGATCGCTGGGGCCCTCTCCAGCATTCATGGCTCGAACTGTCTCTGATTCTCCACATGGGCTCTGAACTGACAAGGACTAAGAGAAAGGCCAGCTCCATCACTGGATCCTGTACGTGTGACTCTCAGCTCCACAAATGCCGTACAAAATGAACCCGAAAGGCCCAGGTGCAATTCTTAGGAAGAAGTGAGCATTGGCAATAGCCAACAGTCAACCACACTCCTTTGCTGCCCAGCATCAGGCCCAGAGGACTCACCACGAATCATCACCGATTAGCCTCAGGACTGGTTTGAGAACACAGGGAGGGAGGGACGGAGGGAGGGAGAGCGTTGGGTATGCACACGCACCAGGCCCTAAGCCAGGGACTTTGGCATCACTAGCTTGTCTGGTCCTCACCATAGCCTGGGCGATACCATTATACCCACTCACAGACCAGAAGAGCACGTTAGTAATAGCCCCTGGGAAGCAGCAAGTACCAAAGCAGGAAGTAAAGCCGACCCTCCTGACTCCAAGTCTCGCACACTGAAGAACCTGGTGGAGTTTAGACGTCAGGCCTCTTCTCTGTGACTGTTTATCAGGATATACCCCAAGTGTAATTGATGGCAAGAAGACACCACTAATTCAGGAGCAGCCTCTAGAGGAAGCGTTGTTTACACTAATGGAATACTAAGAGCACGGAAAAGTGCTAATACTTACAGAGCGCTTCCTAAGGGCAGGGTAGACTCAGTGCTGAGCACGTCACAAGCTCTCTCCGGTTTTACCCTCACAAAAACTCGGTGAGTGGCACTGATACTGTACCCACTTTGCAGATGAAGAGCCTGGGGCTTAGAGAGGCAAAGTACTTGCCTGAGGTCATGCAGCTAGGAAGCGGTGGAGGTAAAATTTCAACCCTGGTCTCTCTAACTCTAGTCACCCAGTCCCACCATCTCGCCGTACCCTGGGCAGGCTGGCGAGACTACTGGGATAAATTAACATTTAATTATACGACATTAACATTTATTATATTAATATAACGTTAACCATATGCATATAACCAAAGCATACTCTATACAATGATTCTTACCAATACAGTACCTAGAATATGATCAAACTGAGACGGAAAGAGGTGAGTGCTCTCCAGTCTCAGCCAGCACTGACACCAAATGGATGAGGTCAGTCTCTGGGATTAGGTCAAAGGCTCAAGATCACTGTCACCCAGTGGGTGAATGCACAGCGGTGCCAGGCATTTGCCGTTTTATGGTCGGGGGCCTCTGAGGACAACCCCTGTGAACCATCCAGACAGTGTAGCCAGAGTCTCCAGGGAGACTCCAAGCCCATAAAGTGAGGCTGTCCAGGGTCATGTCCCCTCCCCTGCATAAGTTCATATAGGAATTCAGCTGTAAATGCTGTAAAGAGTGGCAGGTGGAAGGGCTTAGCTCCTACTGAGGGCAAGAGAGAGCCTCTACTGTCTCACTCTGGAACACGCAAGTGCCCTGGGAGGGGGAGACTTGTGGCCGACGGTGAGTGGGTCATGGCCTGGAGTTCCTGGTTGGCATGGTGCCCTCACCCCTCAAAGGATCAGGCAGTGAATGCAGGACCTGGGAAAGGTCACCGAGGTTACTTCCGCAGCTGGATTTAAAATGGCTTTGAGTGCTGGGGTATCCAGGGCTCTGCACACCAGATGGGGAGAGAGCCACCCCACGTGCCTTTTACAGTCTGGACAGTGCTGGGCCTGTCCCTTGACCTGTCGGCCCCTCAACCACTTCATCTGTAAATAGAGGCTAAATGCCAGTCTAGGCGTGTGACTTGTATGTGGGAGACAGCTTTGCAGAGCCCTGAAAAAATGTAAGGGAATTTGACTTCACTCTATGGGGTCCCAAAGTCATCATTGTCGTCATGCTGTTTGGGATGATTTCATTGGCTGTGTTCTTACAAAATGGACCATATAAGCAGCTCACTCGGAAATGAAAGGAGGGCCTTAGTCCCTCCCTGTGCCCTGAGCCAGCCCATAGCAGACCACGCCACTGCCTGGAATCATGAGTGACCACCTCCCCTGCTGAAGAAGCTGTCAATTCTCTTATTTGTCCACCCATTCAATCGCAGGTAGGTATCTACTGAATCCCCACCAGGGCAGGGCCCTTTGCTGGTGTTGGTACACCACAGCTGAACTCCCTTTGTCCTTGCAGAGCTGCTTCTCTACTAGAGGACACGGACACGGAAGCCAGAGTTGGCTCAGGGGACCCAAACCCTGACCCAGGAGATGAGCACTCAGGGCCAGGGGCTGTTATGGAGCCCAGTGCAGAGCTCTGCAGCTGGCCGTGTCATAAGCGGCTGGGACGCAGGACCCACAGGGAAAGCAGACATCACCCAGCCCTCTGCAGACCAGCCCTGGCAGCTCCTTCCTGGGCACCAGTTGTGATGCTGGCCAGTCTGAGAAGTGGTCTTCCCAAGGGTCCAGTAAGCAGTTATTCCTTCCCTGGACTCCAGGCTTTACCAAGAGAAAACTGCAAAGAGGAAACAGATTAAGACTGTCTCCACAGGGCTTCCCTGGTGGCGCAGTGGTTGAGAATCCGCCTGCCAGTGCAGGCGACACGGGCTCGAGCCCTGGTCCGGGAAGATCCCACACGCAGCAGAGCAACTAAGCCCGTGCACCACCACTACTGAGCCTGTGCTCTACAGCCTGTGAGCCACAGCTGCCGAGCCCGCATGCTGCAACTACCGAAGCCCGCGTGCCTAGAGCCCGTGCTCCACAACGAGAGAAGCCACCGGAATAAGAAGCCTGCACGCTGCAACGAAGACCCAACACAGCCAAAAATAAATAAATAAAATAAATAAATTTATTAAAAAAAAAAAAAAAAAAAAAGACTCTATCCACAGAGCTGTCCTGGGCCCAAGCTGGCCGGTGGATTCCAACCTCCAGCTTCCTCTCTTTGATATTCTGGGAGTGACCAGCAGAAGAGGGAGGGGAAACACCCTCACCCCACACAAAGGAGACCCTTCAATTTTACACGGAAAGCCCTGCTTTTTTTGCTCTCAGTTCCTGTCTAAAGAGAACCATTTATCTTGGCAAAATGGGAGAAGACCCTTTATATTCTGAAATGAAGTGTCAGCATGCAATGACAGTTAAGGTCCCAAGATACCCCCAGAGTCACTTTTTATTCTTTTCTATCCACAATCATTAGGGGGAAATCTCTCCGCAGCTTCTGTAGAACCCATTCACTGAAGGGAAATAGATCAATGAGAAAACCCCAGCCCTGAGCAGCTGTGCTGACAGCTCTGAAGCAGGTACATTCATTCTTCGCTGGAGCCCACGCCGAAAGGACAAAGGACGCTCGCTCCCACCTCCTGAAAGAAGAGCTGGCCCAAAAAGTTCCTTAACTAGACATCTATTTCTTATCTTTTATACAGCAAGAACAAAATCTCTTTCTGAGAGTGACATATCTTACACTCACTTCAAACAAGCGCAGCTTTTGCCACTTATTTTTAAGTGCACTTGCCTGCTAAAAGTGAGAGCAAAAAAATCCAGGGGGGAGAATAAGGCAAGGTGGTGGAGGCACAGCTGCTTCCATAGCTGGCATCTCCAGCCAACAACTGCCGGACCTGGAAAAGGTCCCTGAGAAGAGCCTGAAGAGCTGACACCCCGAGAGGATGTGCAATCCAAGTGTGGAGAACTTGACCTCTGGCGCTCCATTTGCTTCCACCAGAGCCCAGGTGCTCCGAGAATGCTCATGACGGCCAGGTGCGAGGGGTAGGCATGTGGGCACCCAAAGGGGAAGGGGCTACAGCCACGAGAGCAGGGGGAATAAGAACATAGCTCAACATTGATTCACTTGTTCATTGATCCTGCAATTCTTAGCACCTACTGTCGCCAGGCACTGACAGTGGGGGTGGGATGAAATTAAAGTAGCAACAAAACTAACAGCAGTTACCATCCTGAACTCACACCCTGTGCCAGACACTCTGCCAAGTGCTTTCTGTGCATTATTTCATCTAATGGTCACACCAACCCCTTAAGGAAGGTAATAAAGTGACTCTGCTTGTAGACAAGGAAATTGAGGCAGAGAAGTTAAACCTCTAGCCCAAGATTATACAGCTAATAAGAGGTAGAGCTGGATCTATACCAGACCCACGGTGTCTCGGCTGGAGAGGGACTAACCATCGATATGTATCCTGACCTGGTCAGTACGAACAGGCAGTGCTCACCCAAACCTGCGCAGAGAAGCACAGGATACTGCCCCGCGTCCAGGCGCTCACTCGCCAGCCAGGAAGGAGGAGAGCTTGCATGATTGCAGGGAGGCCGGCGGGTAAGATCTAGTCCGTGTTCAGTGACCACAGGCAGCTGGCCTGGGGCAGGACGCAGGCAGCATGGAGGCCAGCCACACTGTGGTGCCTTGAAATCCAGGCTCAGGGGTCTGGCTTTATCTAGAAGTCACCAAACGGTGAGAGTGTGTGAAGAGAGGATGACCTACTCAGAGTCATGCTTTAGGAAGACTACCAGCTGCAGGCTACCCTTCATAACCCTGAGAATATGAGGCAAAACACAATATCTAGAATATTACAGAAAAATATAGGATCCATTTATTGAAACACTACAGCCACTGCGAGGCCCCAGACTCAACCCCAGGAAACCTGTGCTTGCCCGCAGGGCTCCACCTGCTGACTCAGGCACGCGTGGCGCCCCGAGACCACGCCAGTGCCGCCCCCCCCACCCCACCGCCGGTTTCCTCTGGCTGTCGCTCAGAGGCTTCTTCCTTATTCTCTAGCCTCTTCACGTAGGTGTTCTGACCAGTAGGAAGGGGGAGTCTGTCTGTCTTTGTGAGGGCCCTTTCCACGTACATGACACGTCATGGCTCTGCCCTCTGTCCCATCTCACCAAGGCTGTGAAGTGCCTCTTGTTGGGGATGGAGCCCTCCCTGTCATGCTGCCTCTGTTCCACCTGTACCACACTGGGCTTTGGGCCCTGGCCAGGCCCTAGGAATTGGCTCAGAAATCCCCCTGGACCCTACCCACCAATGAGCCCGAGGGCTCTTCTTCCCTGTGCAGATTCCTAAAGACTCCAGTGGCCGGGGAACAAAAAGGGACACTACTGACCACCAGCAAGGCACATGGATGGATTAGCAGGGCGCCCCAGGCAACTGCAAACATTTTGCCACAAGTCAGGTCAGGGCTGCGGCTGAAAGGTCAGCAGCGTGGAGCAGGCTGCCCCAACAGAGGTGGGGTCTAAATGATGTTTCTGACGATAAAACCCTCTGAGCTGCGGGTCAGAATTGACGCCTGTCATTTCGGTAATGATCTGGTATCATTATTGGCTCGCAGTACAGCCCCTATAAACACACTCATCAACATCTGTCTGCCCGAGACAGGTGATTTTCTTCAAAACCAGAAAACCCACAAGCCTATCAAGCATTTGCCGCACTGTCCTCAACAGGCAGACAGGAGTTTTTGGCCTCTGAGCCCATATTTTACAGTAAGAAGCCAAGGAGTGTTGAGTCCTGTTTCTAAGCATGTTCAACCAGGCGGGATGGGAAAGGTGCCAGGGGGCAACTCAGCCCAGTGTCGGTGCACAGCTGTTCCCACAGCTGGCAGATACGCTGCAGCTGCAGGCCAGCAACAAGGGCCAACACTGAGCAAGGAAGCCCCGAGCCGAGAGAGGGGCGTGGGTGGAGCCACAGGCCGTTGGGCTGGAGGGGGTGGGAGGACACTTTCAGGTCCGGGAGGACTCCTCTCTAAGGAGCCTCTCCCACCAAGGATTCACCCTCTCCTTCCGCACTAACCCTGCGGCCACCTTCACAACCAAGCTTCCCATCAGGGCACTTTCTATCCCTCTCCTCGGGGGTTTTAAGCCCAAGCCTAGGGCTTTCTGAGCAACTCCAAACGCCACAGTTAACTGCTGCCACTGCCCTCTCCGACCACACACACCTACCCTCTCCTCCCCGCCCCCCACGCCATTTGCATGACAAGCCCTCCTTGGACTCCAGCTGCAATCTGGGATGGTTATAACCCTTTCCTGGCAGGGAACCAGCCCCTTCTTCAGGGGCAAGTTCTCCCATCAGGGGCATCTTAAGCAGGAATTGGAACACATTAATGCACTCACTAGCCAGCACTAACACAATTGACCTGAATTCACAATTCACACAACTAGTCTTAAGTGTTACAGACCAAACTTCACAAGTGTAGATGGTAGGGATAAAACCCATTAAGATTTTATTAGTGCTTAGAATTCACAATACACTTCCCATCCGTGGTCCCATTGAATCCCCACCTCACAGATGTCCCTATCTTTCTCATCCCTTAGCAGTTTGGTTCGAACTTTTCACGCTGTATTACGAGTTGCCCACCTGTTTGACTCCTTCTCAATACCCCTCACTCCCTCCCAAGACCGTGAGCTATTTGAGGGTAGGAAACGCTTCTTACTCTTTTCTGTTCTGGCACCGAGTAGGTCATCAGTGTTTGCTGAATACAATTGAATCCCCCAGGGCCAGGTTAAGAGAACAGGGGGAGAAAGAGTAGTAATACTAGCAAGTACCGATACGGTCTTCCTATGTGCCAGACACTCTTCTGATTAACCCCTTATACATAGGTAAAATCATCACTTCTCACACCAACCCTAGGTAAGTACTACTGTTATCCCTATTTTTTTTTTTAATAGAAGAAATTGAGGCACACAGATAGAATAACTTGCTCCAAGCTCACAGCAGGAACTGGCAGGGCTGGGATTTGAACCCAGACAGTCTGGTTCCAGAGTCTGATCTCTAATCAGACTCCATATACACTGCTTCTCAAGTTGAACTGATGCAGACTCCCTGAGAAACAGTGTATTATATTTTCTTGGGGAGACCCTTTATAGAAATGTAACATGTGTAACGAGAAATTAATAAAATTCAATTCTGCAGACCGCCATGCGGAAGGACACAAGAGACACAGAAGGAAAGTATGCTTTGTTCCCAAAGGGGAAGGTCCTCTGTGCATAGAGGATGCCGCTCTATACATAGCCAGGGAGCAAGGGGGACTGCCAGGAAGAAACAAGGGAGACATGGCCATTCTGGGCAAGGGCCCAAGAGCGAAGTCCTGGGGGTGGGAGAGGTGTGTCCTGGGCATGGTCACGAGAGACTGTACATAATTGTAGGGGGCATGGTTGTGAACCATGATTAGCTCAAAGCAACGATTCCCACACTCTGCTGCACTTTAGAATCACCTGGGGAGCTTGGAAAAACCCCTACACTCAATGCCTCCCCAGAGCAATTAAATCCCAATCTCTGGGACTCAGGCACCAGTATTATTTTAAAGCTCCCTGGGTGATTCCAACATACAGCCAAATTTGAGGACCACTGGTTCAGCCTATGCAGTGTTATTCATAGAGCAGTCTGTTCTTCCATTAAGGACTAAAATGGCGTGGAGGGCTTCAAACTGGGTGTGCTCCTGCCATCTGCCCTGCCCCCAATTTGGAAGGTTGCTTGGGGCCATTTTGGGGGAACGCGTTTTCTCTGGTTTCCTGGGAGCCCTTTAAAATGAAGGCAGGTTTTAGATGGTGCAGCTCCAACTCAAATTCCAACCTTGCCACTTACCAGCTGCATGAGTCTGGGCATGTTATATAATATCCAAGCCTCGGTTTCCTCATCCACAAATAGGGGATTGTGGTAGGTGGAATAACGGCCCCCCAAATGTCCACATCCTCATCTCCAGAACCTGTATGTTACATGGCAAAGAGGAATTAAGGATGCAGATGGATTAGGATGGCTAATCAGTTGACTTTAAAATAGGGAGATTGGGCTTCCCTGGTGGCGCAGCGGTTGAGAGTCCGCCTGCCGATGCCGGGGACGCGGGTTCGTGCCCCGGTCCGGGAAGATCCCACATGCCGCGGAGCGGCTGGGCCCGTGAGCCACGGCCGCTGAGCCTGCGCTCCGCAACGGGAGAGGCCGCGACAGTGAGAGGCCCGCGTACCGCAAAAAAAAAAAAAAAAAAAAAAAAAAATAGGGAGATTATCCTGGATTATCCTGGTGGATACAACGTAATCATAAGGGTCCTTACAGGTGGAAGAGGGAGACAGGAAGAGTCAGGGTCAGAGTGATACGATGTGAGAAAGCCTTGGGCAACTGCTGCAGGCTTTGAAGATGGAGAGGCAGACAGCTACTAGAAGCTGGAAAAGACAAGAAAGTGAATTCTCCCCTAGAGCCTCTGGAAAATGCAGCCTTGCTGACGCCTTGATTTTAGCTTAGTAAGACTCATCTTAGACTCCAGAACTGTAAGATAATAAATTTGTGTTGTTTTGAGCCACTAAGTTTGTGGTAATTTGTTACAGCAGCAGTAGGAAATTAATACAGGATGGATGGGAATAAATCGGGGCTAGTATGAAGATTAAATGAGATAAGTTTTGAAAAACTTGTAGCACTACTCTTAGTGCTTTGTAATTACTAGTTGCTGTTATCACTTTTACCATTACCATCCTATCAGGAAGCTGCCACCTCCTGCGTCTGTGTACCTGGCACGGGCTGCCCACTCTCTACCCACCATCCCTGGATCCACTGCCCACTCCCGAGGTGGCTGAGTGGTCCCAGGCCCTACACATCAGTAAGTGGCTTTGTGACCTGGGCCCAGGCTGCTGGGAACCGGCCAGTCTTTCTTGGACAGAGCAAGAGGCTCCCTAGAGCCCCGTGATGCCCATTAACACAGCACAGACCAGTATTTCTGCTTCCTGACACTGTTCGTGAGAATCAGCAGGAAGTGGGGCTGGGTGGGGAGGGGGAGAGGTTTGGGAAGGGAGGCCCCCAGGGAGTCTTCCTGACCACCAGCTAAGAAAGCACCATGGGAATGGTCAGCAAGGGCCTCAGAAACTTACTCTAAAGGACTAAAGGTGTCCTGCACCTCAATAGCTGTCAACAGCAGGCAAGAGCTGGACCACCAGGCCAAGAGCAGAGGGCTTGGGTTTGGCAAGGAGGGTCCAAAATTAAATCTCCATCAAGCCCCTTGTTTGTGCCAGGCTCTCGTGGGTCCTTTCCCCCAGCTCTCGTAGCTGATGTTCACTATAATCCTTGTGGCCATTATGATCCCATCATACAGAGGGGGAAACAGACTCAGTGATCTGCCTGAGGTCACCCGTTAGCAGCAGAGCCGATATTCAAATTTTTGATTCTAACACTAGAATGCTCCACTCTGTACCATATCTCACTTTCTTTTCATAAAGGTCCAATTAATATTTTAGTCATGACTGATTTAATCCTGGGAGCATGAGAACACAGCTAGTACAGACAGTTAATCTGTATTTATACCTTGAAATGGGCCAGCCATGAAAATGCAGAAGCTTCAAAAACTACAAACAACTAAAAAGGGGCTTGAAGGAAATCTGGTCCCAGATGAATCAATCTTGTGTCAGCTCGGGGTTGCCACAGTTGCCATTCAACATAATGATCACAAGCCTGGGTTTCACGCGGCCCCTGAAGTGGGACCAGGCTCATCCCCTCCCCACCGTGGGCGCCCAAGGACTCCCACCAAATTAGAATGTGTACCAGCCCTGGGAACTACATTTCTCCTGAAAGGACACCCAGATCAGAATGTTCTCGTCTATAAGATATCCTGTCCCTTATTGTCCTCCTGTCTTTTGCCAGAGCCAGGGAGTATCGGCTGTCAATTCAGCTTGAAAGCCACACACATGTGATGTCAGCCCATAGCGATAGGCGCCACGTGTTTAGATACGAAAGACAGGAAATGTTGAAAGAGCGAGAGAGGAGAGCCAGAGACGATGGAAAAGAAGGTCGGAAGAGGCAGATTTAGATGATGCTGGTAAGAGGGTCGTAAAGAAACTAAGAGGAGAAAAAACGGCCCTGGGGCCGGGCAGCTGTGGCAGGGTCTCCCGGGATAAGCCATCGGGGGCACGAGAGCTACGATGGGGTCCTGTTCGAAGTCAGCGGCTCCTTTACAAGCTTCAGGCAGCACGTCTCCTCCATTTCCCTGGCGTTTGCACCTTTCAAGCCCACTACAAACTGAGAAGCTCCCACGTCAGCCTCGAATGATAGATATCACTGCTCCTGCAGGCGACGGCCAGGCCTTGGGGACAGGAGCCCATCCTGCCAGCACTCCAGAAGGGTGGCCATTCCTGCCGCACCCCCTCTCCGATCCCACAGGCAGAAAAAGGACCCAAACTCCCTGCCTGAGGGTGGCCGCTGGGGAGCCTGGGTTAGGGAACAATGAGAGAAGAGCAAAACTGTAAAATCCTGAGGTTCTTGTAAATCTCATCAGTGCAGTTAAACACCTGAGAAGATCCGACAGAACAAGACAAACTCGGGCTCCCCAGGAGGCCTGGGCTCCCAGTGGGGTCATGTTCTGTGAACAAGATCACAGAACCTCAGATTCTGGAGGGGTACTTTTCCATTCCTCTCCCTCTCGAACAAGAGTGTACCAGGTTGTTGCGGTCTTTATGTCTAAAGTTCCCCCAAGGAAGGAGCTTTTCAACGTTTTCTCAAGCTCAGTACTATGCTTTAAAGTCAGAGTAGGTGCTTAAGCTTGCAGAGGGGGCGGGTTTCCACCGTAATCTCCACCAGTCCTCCCACCCGCAGCTCCACCTCTTGGTCTTAACGCTGACTATTGACGGTTTCTCAATCTTAGGTAAAATGCTTTACTAACGCAACCTGGGGATCAATTCTCTGGTCTCCCTGTCCCCCGAGTCAGATTGCCATCCCTGAGCCCTTTCTGATGGACAGCTAGGGGCTGCTACCATCGTAGACAAGGGTGCCTAATCTCTCCTGATCCTACTTGCTGGGTTCTGGGTCCAGGCTTTCTTTTTATTTTCGCTTCTTACCACTGCCTTTATGGCCAACTGCATCTCTCCCATTCCCCAGAAGCCCTGAGCTTTCCCAGCTCTCCACATCTGCTCCAGCAGGTCCCCTCCCCTAAAGCACTCCCTTCACCCCACCTGCACCGGCAAAACTCCGCCCAGCTTTCAAGGCCCACCCATGAGGAAGGCCTTGCTGTACCCACTGCACCTGGCAGCCAAGGCCCGTGAGTATTCGAGTGCTTATCTCCCCATTAGATCCCAAGCTCGTTTAGGGCAGGGACCGGCCTTGCAGTCCACGTGGTGCCAGGGTCAGAACAGGACCTTCAATAGCTCCGTGTCAGATGAATTAATCACCTTTTGTCCAGTCCTCAGGGGAGGTGGAGAGCAGTTGCTATTTCTAACAGCAGCAGGAAGACAAATATGGCCCTGCCCAACCTCCCTTCATCCCCCCACCATTCCACACCCACACCCAGGGGTGGTCATTTCTCTTTGTTCTCACATCAGTAAGGTTTCTAGCACATTCTAGCAAGAGGCACCAGAGGGAGCTGGGAGGAGTCTTGGAGAGCACTTAGCTCCCCGCCCTGGTTGCACAAATGGGGGACCTGAGGGCCACGAGCGGCAGGGGCGGCAGGCACCCACGCAGCAGACCGGAGTCAGGGGCGTACATGTCTCCCCAGCCAGTCTCCCACGGAGCCGCCTCAGGGTACTGAGTTCAGAGGCTGCGGCTGCTCTGCCCCTGGCGATGGCTCCACCATGGCTGGTCACTGATCTCTGGTTGTGGCTGTGAGCACTGCAGCCACAGGTCGGCAGTCACAGCCAAGTCCAGCTGCTGCAGTGAGAGTGGCTTCAGGAACGCTGGAGCCCCAGGGGCATGCGGCTGTCCGGCAACACTCTCCCGTGACACAGCCTGCTGGGGTAGCGTTGTGACAGCCCAATCCTGCCAGGTGGCCAAGCGCCCACCTCACCCTTTCATTCACAGACCATTGCGCAGCACAGAGGCAGGGTCCACTCGGCAGCTCGCAGCTCTGTGCCACACCAGAGTGGCACTCAGTAAACACTTACACCATGTGCTTGCACAGCCGGACTTATTTGGTGGGTGGGTTAGGAGGGAGCATAAAACCACAGCCTATGGGGAGGCCACAAAATATTTAGAATGAGAAAGATTTGCAAAGCCTTGAATTTCTTCTTCTTCATTCCTCCTGCCTTTCATCCAACAAAAGGAAGTTTACTTCCCCAGATTCCATTTCTGGTTCCACACTTGTATCAATGGCTTGGATGAAGCTATCACAGTCAGGCTCATCAAATGTGGGAGGACAGGAAGCTGGGAGGGCCCCAAACATGGGCTGCTGAGTGAGATGCTAAAAGGCCCGGACAGATTAGAACGAAGGGCTGAAACCAAACGAACTCAGGGAAAAAGGAACAGAGGCAAACGGCAGGCGCAGCTCTCATCCCCAAAAGCCAACTGGACAAGCAAGGGTGGGAGATCAGGGGCAGGGGGGTGAAGGCCTGTGGCTTGGCAGCTCTGTGACGAAAGACAGAGGGCTTTTTTTTTTTTTTTTTGCGGTACGCGGGCCTCTCACTGCTGTGGCCCCTCCCGCTGCGGAGCACAGGCTCCGGACACGCAGGCTCGGCGGCCATGGCTCACGGGCCCAGCCGCTCCGCGGCATGTGGGATCTTCCCGGACCGGGGCACGAACCCACGTCCCCGGCATCGGCAGGTGGACTCCCAACCACTGCGCCACCAGGGAAGCCCCAGAGGGCTTTAATAAACATTCCACTCAATGTGAACTAACAGGCTGCTATGCAAGTCAGGGGCCCTGGCTGTCTTTGGCTGCAGTAACGGAATGAGAAAGCAGGTAGGTGGTCCTCTGTCCTGAGCAGCTCACACCCCTGGGCAGGTGCAGAGCAAGGGCACTGAGCAAAGGAGTGGGGACAGGATGGAGACAGGGCTCCTAACAGTGCCAGGGAAGCTGGGGATGTTTCATGCGGGCAGGAGAAAACCCCGGGAAGTCCTGTGTCCAACCCAGGGTGGGGCTTGGGTATGAAGCTGTTGGCCCCTTACCACAGGGGCAGTCAGGAGGAGGAGGAAAGAGGGGTGGGGAAACTGAGGGGGCCGCTGAAGCCTGAACCACCCCGGCCACTGGCAGCCCAAGGCTCAGTGTCCAAAGGGAAGACCAGACGCAGCCCAGATAGGCATTGGCCGGTCCTGAGGGCCAGGGGACTGGCAGGGAAGCAGGAAGTAGCCTCTCAGAAGCCGGCGGGTGGGGAGAGAACAAAGACGAACAAGACCCAGTATGGGGCCCAGCCAGGCAGCCCTAGCCAAGCAGGGATCAGGAGGGGAGGCAGGGAAACCAAAGCACCATCCAGTCCTGATGGCTGGGAATGCTACCTGGGGTCGGCAAGCTCCCAGCTCCGTGAGGGTGCTGGACCTCATCCTTGGGGTAGGCCTGGGACCCAAGAGGAAGACAAGAGGGAAACCAGGATAAGGAAGCGATTTCTAACAGGCAAAGGAGCCACCCCAGGGCAGAACAGAGGCTGGACATCCCTCCTGGAGGTGCCGCTGGGGCTGGGGGCCCCGGGCGCTACTGCAGGCTTGCTGTTGTGCCCTTGGCTTCGTCATGTGAGCCCTTGCCCTGTTTTGGAGGGGAGTCCCCATGGCTGAGCCCAAATTCCAAGCCGCCTTCTGGTACTGCTGGAGCTAGGGGCAGGAGAGACAGACCAAGGATGGAGCTCTCCCCCCAAGTGAAGCCTAACAGGCTTGGAGACAGCCCACTTGAGTCCAGCTCTGCCTCGCACCAGGCACATGACCTTGGCCACAGCGCTTACCTTCTTAGGCCTCAGTTGTCTTATCTATAAAACAGGGATAGTAACAGAATTCACCTCACAGGACTGACATGAGGATTCATTGAGATCACAATTCCCGGCACATATGAGATCAAAATAGAGCCTGTCGGGGCTTCCCTGGTGGCGCAGTGGTTGAGAGTCTGCCAGCCGATGCGGGGGACACAGACAGGTTCATGCCCCGGTCCGGGAAGATCCCACATGCCGCGGTGCGGCTGGGCCCGTGAGCCATGGCCGCTGAGCCTGCGCATCCGGAGCCTGTGCTCCGCAGGGGGAGAGGCCACAGACAGCAGTGAGAGGCCCGCGTACCGCAAAAAAAAAAAAAAAAAAAAAAAGAGCCTATCATTATTATCATTTGTGGAGTTACAAACCTTTTTCCAGATCTAAACTTGGAATCAGAACCTGGGCCTGTGATATGAGGATGTCGGGACAGGGTGAAGGCAAGTTCGGGGGATGCTGGTAGGGGGAGGTGTATGAAAAAAGTCCACCATACTCAGAGGGGCACCCACACCCACGAGCCATCAGGTGACTGAAGATGACATGAAAATGACAAAGTCAGTTCTGGAGATGGATGGAGGTGATGGTGGCACAACAACACGGATGAACTTAACCACTGAAATGTAGGCGTAAACACGGTTAAAATGGTAAAATTCTACATGACATACATTTACAATAATTTAAAAATATTTTTAATGCCAAAGTCACAACTTGGCCCCAGGTCTACTGACCACAAGCCCAGGGTCCCTCCCACCCACCCACCCACCAGGTTTGTATCGGTGATATGTTCAGAGGAAATGGAATTCTGCTGGATTTATTTGTATTGAATTCTTTAATTCAAAGATAAACTCGGCACAGTTCATCTCTTTTCCAGTTATTGGGTTTGGGAGAATTTGAGCAGTGGTGATTTTGCCATCTTTTCTCTTAAAAGCAAAAAGATGTGACTTCAGCTTCCTGCTGAACAGAGACTAGAATTATCAGAATTTTCTTGGTCTTATAATGCAATGAAAATGGTAAGGAAGTCTCCAAACACTAAAAACTCTACCATGCCTTCCAATTCCCCAAATCCTCAGAGAGTCAATTATCTTTAGCCCAGATTTAGAATCATCACACTCCCACTACGTACAACCCCCTTTACTGGCACAGCAGGGACAGTCACACAGATGATTAAGAGAAAGCATGGCCCTTGCGGAGCTTATAACTGAGCACGATGTTTCTTAATCAGGAGTAAGCCCTGGAACCCTGTGGTGCTTTCCAAACACACATCCCCAGGAAGTGGGGTTCACTAGCCTGTGGGGCCCAGACATTGCACAGGGGATCTGATGCCCATCCCCGACGGAAAACGGAAGAGATCATCACTTGAAAATAGTAACAACAACAATACAAGATAGAATGAATTAACTCTGAAAAAGTCACGGACAGTACACATTGGCACTTTCAGGGAAATAAAATTAAGCTGAACACTCGCTCCCCAGTGACTCTGAAGCAATGGGAGTTTGTATTCATGGAAGGAAGCTGGAACTGACCACTGAGGAAGGCAACACGGTCACTGACTTTAATTATCCTAAAAGCTTCACGATGTCTGACCAGATTCTATTTGTAAGAGACTTAAGAGGCGTCACCTTTAAACTTTAGGATGTTGGAGCCAAAGAACTGTTCTTTCGATTGTTTGCTATTTCAAGTTCAAGGCTGCATGAAGGGGACAGCCAGCTCCCTTTCTGGGCAGAGAAGCAAGGCAGTTAGGAGAAGGGACAGTTTGCTGGGACAGTCCCACACGAGGGCCTCCTGAATGCAAACTCTATCAGTTCTTGCTATCAAAAACCACTCGTAGCTACTCTCCCTACATTTCTGTCCCCTTGTCACTGAGCATCCTTTAGGCACGGAATCCTGGATACAGTCAGAGGCCCCAGAGATCATCTGATCCAATCTGCCTACTTTACAGATGACAGAACTCAGGTTGAGAGAGAAGTAGCTCATCCGAGCTCGCACGGTGATTGGTACCCCAGACAGACCAGGCCACAGGTCTCTCGCACCTTGTAAAGGGGGCAGAGTCTTGCTAGGTGGAAGCGCCTTGGATCGGGTAGGCTCTCGGGCTGTTTTTCTCAACCCTGTCATTCACTTAGCTGCCCATGTTGCACGGTGATCTCTTGTATCCCTGAATTACAGCAGAAGCTTCTTGAGAAGCTTCCTCGGCCCCCACTCACTTCCCAAGGTGAGGACGGTGTGTGGTTTCCAAGGTAACACACAGCTTGGTGGATTCAGCCTCCCAGCACCACCTCATCCGGCACCAGCATGGGAGGAGGAGTGGGAGGGGAGGTGACACCACCTCCCCATTTACAAACACTGATTCCTCCCGAAACCAGTTTCCCCTCTGTCCCCCTGCCAGGGTTCAGGGCAGAGGACACCCCTGACATCCTGGAGTCCTGGAGCTGAGGAAGCTTCTGGAGGACTTGGCAAGAGGCAATTGCCTGGAAGTCAATGGAGCCGCAGGCAGCTGACTCCGGAAGTCTGGGACCGGCCCTCCCGGCTGGGGCAAGTCTTAACATGCCCAGGGCAACAGTTTTCACACCTGTTAACAGACACAGCACATGCCCTGTCAAGAAGCATGACACAGGATGACATTTCCAACTGACAAAACAGAAAGTCAACACAGGCAGCTGAGAAACAGCTTTGCTGCTCCCCAAGGCACGCCAGCCCCGTGGGCTCTGGGGCCCCCGGAGAAAGCAGTGGGAGGCCATCGCCCCTAGGGAAGGGGCAACGTGGCAGGAAAGCCCTCTCTGGGGCAGAAAGGGTTAAAGCCAAGTGTTCAAATATTTAGCAAATAAAACCAAAATGTCACACAGAGACTGCCAGGGCTGACGTGGTAACCATGGCAATCCATGGCCTGCCACAGATCTGAGAGTGAAGAGCCTCTGGGACTGAGGCCTGGGATGAGAGGGGATGAGAGGATGGTGGGGAGGGTCACGGAGGGCATGGCCAGCCCAGCTCACAGGGGGCAGCCCGCTGAGACCCTTGACCCCTCACGATGCACAAGCCAGAGCTGTGGACTTCAGGCCAGTCTCTCAGTCTTATAGAGACTCAGTTTTCTCTCTTCCATGGAGCAAGGGGAATAAATCCGCCTGTCTGCCCCTCAGGCTTGTTGTTCATTCATTTGGTAACACTTATTGAATCCCTGCTACGTGCTGGGTGCTCTTGGCTGTGGGACAGAGCAGTGAATCCAAGTCAGCCTCCACCACCATGGACATACGGCCAGAGCGGGTGCAGGTGAGCTATAGTGTCAGAGCCCATGTCCAGCCAACTCCTAGAAGGGGCGCCTTGCCCGGGGAGTGGGGGCAACCAGAAGGGTTCCTAGAGGAGGAAGCATCTGTGCTGAACCCTAAAAGTCAAAGAGGTGAAGTCAGGCCGGCAAGTGGTCTGACAAGACATGTGAAAACACTCCCATAACTACAAAGCACTACACAAGATGAGGTGACACCGTCGTCACCGACGTGGTTTGCTAACGTGTCATCCTCTCAGCTTTCTGTCTTTGGAGGGTAGTCTGACAAGGACTCATGGCCTTTGGACTGAGCAGCTACTCGCCCCCTCTTTCCTTCTTTCTCTCCACCTGTACAGGTGCAGGTGGGCCGGTGGGAGGGCAGGCGGCACCCTCAGCTGATGCCCGGTGGCCTAGCCAGGCCCTGTCCCCTGGACACACACCCCCATTTCCAATTTCCCTCGTGTGATAACATCTGTCTAGGGAGTGTTCATTAGCATGGAGTAGGTGATGGCCGTGAGCTCAGCAGAGGAGGCCACCATCCAGAATTTTCCTGTCAAGCCCTGTGGTCCTGGAGCCACCCCGGGGGCCTAGAGTTCCCTCCTCCTCTCTGTGCATCACACCTGGGTTAAGGAGCTCATGTCCTCAGACCTAGCAGGCTGAGAGGGCCATCTGGAGGTCTTGGGATCTCAAGGGTCCCCAATCTGCTCAGCTCTAAAGGAGTCCCTTGGCCACTGGCCCATCTGTGAGCCCAGTGAAGGTGATTCAAATCCATCAGCCAACCAGCCAGGGACAACCTTAGGAAATATCTGTCGGGGGCCTGCAAGGACAGACACCCCAGCCCCACCAGGGTGAGGCAGCTGCCATCTCCCCAGGAGGACAGACACACCTTCCTTTCTCTTCTCTCTCACGCCCCTGAAATGCTCCAGGCCAATTTCATCCCAAACATACACAAGGCCTCTGCTCCTGGTGAATACACGGCGTGGTTAAAGCCTCTTCTCTCCATTTAGAGTTGCCTGGCCCACTGTGGCCACATGGTATTTCACACACACCTCACACCTTGGGGCTTATCAGCCTGGGTCACAGTGGATCAAGGTCTAGGACAAGCAGTTTCCAAAGGTAGGGACTGGGTCTGAATTATTTCTGGATTCTCAATGCCTGACACACAGTAGTCCTTACCTTACAGATAAGTTCAGGATATGACTTGAGCTCACATTCTTCTGTAGGGAGAAGGGAGAGTGAGAGCACAGAGCAAGACTCAGCCTGAACTACCGAGTCCATTCCCTGATGGGAAGACGCCCCTGACTCATTTAGCAGTGGGCCCCCAAGGCATCTGGACCCGTGACACCTCCTGCATTCCAGATGCCCCTGTTCCTGTGACAGCGGGTTATACATACCCAGGAGGATGCTCCAACCTATGGGACCATCATGCCATGGCATGTGAGCCTTTTTGCAATGTGAGCTGTCTCTTGAATATAATTTATGTCCTACAATTTGAAGTAATTTCCCTGTCAGCTGAGAACTCTATTGCTATTTAATAAAAATATCCACTTTTACACATCTAGTAACTTAAAAGTCTCCCCTTTTATTGGTCTCCTATGTTTCAAATGCATGAGGTTGAAGACCTATATCTTGTCTCTATAGTTATATTTCTGTCAGATTTGAAGTGGGCTAGAAGCCTCTGGAGGCCCACAGCAGATCTTGAGCTGATTGATGCTTTCTACTTTGAATATGGCCAATAACCTCAGACTGAAATTAATGATCTATAAGTTCCCATCCACACACTGGATGATGGGAAATCTGCCACTGCCTACGTCCTATCCTAGGTTCACAGCAGTCCCTCCATTTTAATTAGACAAACATTAACTGAGCCATGCTGTGTGCCAGGCGCAGTCCCGCACCTTCCTGCCCCTGTAGCTTCATTAAGGACACCAAGGCTCGGCTCCACACCTCCAGGTGTGGGTGTGTCTGCACTTCCCACCCCCACCCCCCCACCCCCCCACCATGTCCCCCAGGCTCTGAGCCAGGGCACTTCCTCCCTGGGGCACTTGATCCCTTCCC
>RJWK010022942.1:5890-29623 GCA_004363435.1 Platanista minor | reverse complement strand
AAAGCAATTATACTCCAATAAAGATGTTAAAAAAAAAAAAAAAGAAATTCAGGGTCTGGAATCAGGCCATTTATGAAGGGCTCCCATGCGCCAGACCCTGTGCTGGGTACCAGGAGGCCCAACGCGGTCTACTGTTAGGTTCCTGCCCTGACGAGAGGGTTGGACACAGGCATAAACCACAGCCCTACAAGGCTTGAGGAGAGTGTAGACTGCACAAAGAGCTGGGGGAAGGAGCGAGGCCCACCTACCAAGGCAACTGCTAAAGTCTTCAGGGAGGAAGCAGCTTTATGCCCCTCGGAAACCTTGTACTCATGCTGGCCAGATTCCTGCTCCCCTTCTCCCATTCCCCACAGGTGCTGTTCCAACTTGGCTCTGCTTCCCCTCCAGCCCAACCTCCCATCTCTCAGGAGACACCCTCATTTCCTGCTTCATTGAGAATATAGAGATCATCAAACAAAGCACTGTCGGTTTTCTTCTTTCTCAACGTGAAATCCACAGCCATCTTCCCTCCTGGTCTCACGCCTCATAGCTAGAACCCTCTCACTATCCTCTTCCCCACCAACCTCGGGCCCTTGCTCCTCCTGTAAAGATGCTGACTCTCCAGCCTGTAAGCTTGCTGTCCTGACACAAGTGGTTCTGATCACTGGCAGGACCTTGGGCAAGTAAGCTCTCGTTCCTCTGTCTCAGGTTTCTCATCTGTGCAAAGGGGATGATGCCTGCCCCTCAGGTTGTTTTAGTGATTAAATGATGTAACACATGCCAAAGCATGTGGCATGGTCCTTAGCACATAAAAGGTACTGTGGTTGACCCTCTAGGGCGGCTGTCCTATGATTTCCCCCTCCTGGTGTTCACACCCTGGTACGAACACCCTCCCATTAAATGTGGGCAGAACCTGTGACTTTCCTTTTTTTTTTTTTTTTTTTTTTTCCTTTTTTGGCTGTGCCACACGGCATGCGGGATCTTAGTTCCCTGACCAGGGGTCGAACCTGCGCCCCCTGTAGTGGAAGCATGGAGTCTTAACCACTGGACCACCAGAGAAGTCCCTCTGTGACTTGCCTTTAACCAACAGAATAGGGCAGGGGAGATGGGACGTGATTTCCTTGTGATTACACCATGGTATATAAAACTCTATCTTGCTGGTGGATTTGCTCTATAGAGAGTCTTCCTGCTGGCTTGATGAAGTAAGTGGCCAAGCTGGGGAAGCCCAAGTGGCAAGGAACTGTGGGGAATCTCTAGGAGTTGAAGTTGCCTTGGACCAACAGCCAGGATAAAAACAAAGCTCTCAGTCCTACAAACACAAGAAACTAAGTGCTGCAGCAACCACATGAGCGGGGAAGTGTATCCTTCCCCAGCTGAGCCTCCACATGAGAACTCAGCCCTGGTTGACACCTTGATTGCAGCCTTGTGAGACCTCAAGTGGTGGACCCAGCTAAGCTGTTACCGGATTCTGACCCAGAGAAACGAGGAGATTGTTGTTTTAAGCCAACAAGTTTGTGGTAATTGGCTGCACAGCAATAGATAACTAATACAGTACTCAATAAATGCCAGCTTCCTCACCATCTTAAAATAAACCATCTATAACTTTCTTTCCCCCTCCAGCCTCTACCCCACCTGTTTAATTTCTTTTCCTTTGCTACCAACCTCTGGAAGGTGGCGGACGCCCCCTAGTGCTAATTAGATCCTGACTTGTACTCTGCAGTGGTTCCAGTGAGGCTGTCTTGTTTCCAGCCTGGCTCTTGGTGGGCAGCGGCTGTGTGTTACATGACAGTCCCCTCTGGGAAGAGGGCCCACACACAGCTGGACCCCGGCCCTCATGCCACTTCTTTTCTGGTTTCCTCTGTGATTAATTTCTTGGATGTGGGTGGCTAAGTCAGCGTTTTGACAACAGTTTGCAGCGCCCCTGCTGAAAACTAACTCTATTAACAGTCCTTTACGAAAAAGCCGACAGGAGGTTGTGAATCTGCTGGCTCCTAATGACAGTAATGTAATGACAGTGTAGGGGGAAGGAGGGGAGGAGGAGGAGAAGTAGGGGGAGCCTGGGTCTAAGATACTGGGCGAGAGGCAAAGCAGGCAGAAAACCTGGTGCGGTACCAGCATTCCACGCAGACCCACTCAGCTGGGCTCAGGGGCCCCTGCCCTCGGGAAGGAGGCTGAGTCTTTGGGCCCATGGCTGTCTTAATGCCTGAATCACTCCACTCTGACCCTTCTCTCCCAGAGCCTTTTCCTGTGTTCATTTATTCAGCAAATATTCATGTCAATCTTAAGCCTGCAACGTACCAGGAACTGTTCTAGTACCAGGGAGGCAGGGAGGCCCCTGATCTCTTATAAATAAACAAATCAACGAATAAACACATCAGGTCATTTTTTGATAGTGTCCAGTGCTCTGAAGAAAATAAACCGGGCTAATGAGATAAACAATGATAAGTGGGGTTGAGGGCGCTTTAAATGGGTGGTCAGAGAAGATGACATGTGGGTTTTGATTTAAAGGACAAGAAGGAGCCAGGCCTGCCAAGGCCTTAGGGAAGGAGCTGTTCAAGTAGAAGGACAGCAAGTGAAAAGATCCTGAGGCAGGAGTGAGCTTGGCATATTAGACAGAGGGAGGCTAGAATGACTGGAGGGGTGAGTGAGTGGCTGAGATGCAGTTGGAGAGGGGCAGGCCTTGGCAAGGAGTTTATTTTGAAACCTAAGGGCTATGGGAGCCAAAGAGGCTTTTCTGCAGGGGGATCCATGTGCTTCCATTTCCACTTCCGGTTAATGGTCATTCTAGAGTTTTCAAAGACTACCAAGGCCAATAGGGGATGCTAGTGCCTCCCAGGTCTGCAAGAGAAAGAGGCAAGGCTAGCGAATTCCAAATCCATGAGTTTCTTCCCTTTTGGAGGGGAGATAATCCGGGGCCTCCACTTGGTCCTCCCGGGAGCAGCTGTAAGCTAAAAATCAAATGTGGAAGCTGTGAAACGTCTCTCCCTGTGATTTGTTTTCCCAGAGATGGGGGGAAGGACAGGCACGGGTGGCAAAATATTCCAGGAGCACACTGCCTCCCAGGCCTCAGATTTCCACGTGGAGCAGCTCCCACGAGACCCGTGGTTCTCAACTTTGAGGCTGCATTAGAATCACCTCAGACCTTATCAAGTTACAGAACGCTGGGCCCCACCCCTAGAGTTTGATTCAATTCCTCTGGGAGTTGGACCTATAATTTGCATTTCTGAAAGTTCCCAGGTGGTACTGATGCTGCTGGTCCCAGGACAACGGAGGAGTTCTTTGTCCTCGCGCAGCCCTGGCATTTACTCTGAAGAGGGGACATCGCTGATCTGCCTCGTGACGTTGAGAGACAGGAAGGGCTGACCTGCTCTGCTTCCGTCTTCAGGAGGGAACTCTCCTCCCCACCGCCAATCCCAGCTGCGAAGTGTGTTCAGGTCTGCTCTCCAGCCAGTCCATCAGTGATAAAGGTGAAAGGCTGATCCTCATCTGTCTTTCTCTTTCATCTGCCAACTGATTCTGAACTTGACAAAGGAGTAAGTATTTATTTGTTTGTTTGTTTGTTTATTCATTTTGGGGGCTTCCCTCAAATCCCAACGGAGAAGTTGATCCCAGTTGCAAACAATCGATTAGCATCTGGGCCACACAGCATCACTGGGAGCTTAGAGTTGATTTCAGCCTCCACTAAAGCATGTTTGGGGACAAAAAGGTCCAGTTTCTGGGCCTATAAGACTGAGGATCAGGCCCCTGGCCAGGGTGAGGTCCTCAGGGTGAAGTCACAAAGCCCTGGCACCTTCGTGTCCTGTCATGCACCTCTAATCACACGCCCACAAACAATACCTGCCCTCCAGGTGTGCTGGAGGATAAACGAAGTGTCTGGACATCGTTGTAAATGAAGTCTGATGTGTAAGAAGTGCCCAGTGGATGGGGGTGCCTGCCCTGGTCTCTAAGGGGTGGTTCAAAGAAGGAGAGAACAACACACACAAAGGCCAAAGGCCAAACGGGGGTCACGTGACCCTGCAGACTGGCCTTGACCTCTGGGTGGATCAGCAGTGACGCACTGAGCGCTCCCATCCCCTTTGGCTGTGGCCATCCCCTTGTAACAGTTGCCTTGCAACAGCTCCCCCTACTTGTCGCTCCCTTTCCAGTCCTTTCTCTGCTCCAGCTGGCTGAGCGATATTTGAAGACTCCTCCCAGTCAGCAGTGAAACATTGCAGTGGTTGCCCCTCACTACGGGAGTCTGACACAGGATCATCAGGCCATTGCTGCCTCACGAGTTGCACTGTCGCCCACACTCAGCTTCTGAAATGGCTCCCAGTGAACCAGGCCTTCGGGTATTCACACCCTTGTGTGATTCCTCCCTTTGAGTGTGGGCTGGACCTAATGACTTCCTTCTAATGCACAGAATAGGGCCGAAGTGATAGGATGTCACTGCTTCGGAAGGGACTAGGCTATGAAAGACTCTCTCTGGCTCTCTCTCTTTCTCGCTTGCTTAAAGCCACCCTGTAGAGAGGCCCACGTGGCAAGGAATTGAGGGTGGCTTCTGGCCAATGCCCAGCAAGGAACTGAGGCCCTCAAACAGCTGGCAAGGACCTGAATCCTGCCAGCAACCGTGAGTAAGCTTGGAAGTAGACACCTTTATTGCAACTTTATGACAGGCCCGGCTAAGCCGTACCTGATTCCTGACCCGTAGCAACTAAGGTGATAGATGTGGTTTCATGGCACTGACATTTGGGATAATTTGTTACAAACTGAAACAGATAATGAATAGAGATTTTGGTATCAAGAGGCGGAGAGTGCCATGAAAAATATCTAAAAAAGTGAGATGTCTTTGGAACCAGGCAGTGGGTAGAGGCTGGGAGTATTCTGAGGACCTTGTTAGAGAAACCTGGACTTTGAGGATGTTGCTGGTGAAGGCTCAAAAGGAAGTGAGAACATGTTACTGGAAACTGGAAGACAGGGATCCTTGTTATGCAGTGGAAGAAAGGCTAGAGACAGTGTCGTCTGCAGGGATACGGAAGGCAGGACATGCACCGAATCAACTTTGTGATCTAGCTAAGGAGGTGTCCAAGCAAAGGGTTGAAGGTACTGGCTGGTTTCTTCTTGCTGCCTATGTGAGAAGAGAGATAAATGGAGGGAAAGGTGGTTGAAAAGGAGCCAGACTTCATAGTTTGGAAAGTTCTCAGCCTCCCAAGACAGCAAAGGATGCTAAAATTAAGAGATGGCTTTGAGCAGTGGTGAGAAAAGGTGGTCTGGACATAAAGCCGAGGGTGTGTCTGTGCAGCCTTTGGCTAAGACCTAGGAAAGATCAAAGGACTGTAGTATTATTCAGCCACATAAAGTCCCTTTAAAGAGATTAGGGTGGGCCTTACAGATCCTCAAGATCAAACAATAGGGCCTCTGGGAAGCATATGAGCATCGTCCCTTGGCCTTCTTAGCGGAAGCCCAAGGTAGAGAAGTTTAGTTCAAAGAAATCTGTGGTTGTGGCTTTTGTGTAAGAGAGTGACTCTCAATGAAATTTATAGAAGACCCACAAAGTTTTGCAGAAAACTATTATCAAAAGAAACACTGTCAGCTTGGACTAAAAAGGACAGACAGTACAAAACAAAAAGAGGTCACTGGACTCCCAAAATTCTCAGCAGGAAGCAGGCTGAAGAAAAGTCAGCTTCAAACATGCACTTCCTTTCATGAAGAAAAAAAAGAAGGAAGACTCAGAGGGAGAAAACAAGAACTCAGAAGGTGGAGTTAAATATTCCCAGATTTTAGAACTAATCAAGAAACTTCCAATATATTCCTGGATGGATTTCAGAATTGGTATGGACCAGGGACTTTTTTCTGCCTCACATTGTCCCCCCTTTTGAGTAAGAATGTCTAGAGCCATTACCCTGTACCTATCCCACCACTGTATGCCAGGTGTGTGGGGACAGAGAACTTATCTGTCTAGTTTTGCAGAGCTAAGGATCCAGAGTAACAGTACTCTAGGACCTGTCCTCAGGGAACTACCCCCAAGAGCCTCAACCACACTTGAACTTGATTTAGATGGTGAGATTCTGGACTTTGAGCTGATGCTTTCACGGGATGAGGCTTTTGGGGGCCTTGGGAAGGGGTAACTGTGTGTCGCTTGTGGCAAGGACATGAGTCATTGGGCGCCGGAGGGCAGCTGGTGGTAGGCAGCTTCAGAAGTGACTAAACGCTCTTTGTCTCCTGGCATTCACACCCTTGTACAGCCCCCTCCCCTGGTGTGTGGGCTGGACCCAGTTACTTCCAACACAGGGAATACAGCAAAAGTGACGGGCTGCCGCTTCTGAGATTAGGTTATAAGAGACCGTGACTCCTGTCTTCCTCTCTCTCGGAGTCGTCCTGACGAAGCCAGTAGCCACGTTGAAAGCTACCCTATGGAAAGGAATGGAGGTAGCCTCTGGTCAACAGCACTGAGGAACTCAAAATCCTTCAAAGCACCCTGGGAATAAGCTTGGAGCAAATCCTTTTCCCCAGCTGAGCTTTGAGGTGATCACAGCCCAGGAATACTCCTTGATGGCAGCCCTGTGAGAAACTCTAAGCCTGGAGAACCCAGCTGAGCCACACCCAGATTCCTAACATGCAGACAAGGTGAGATAACAAACGTTGCTTCAAACCGTAAGTTTTGAGCTGATTTGTTAAACAGGAATAGATACTTAATACACCCACCCTAAGGTCCTGCCCTACAGTATTTCTCCCAGAAACACTATACTCTCCTCAGGGCCTTTGCACATGCTACTCCAGGCTGAACTCATCCTACCTTTTAGGGCTGGTAAACTTCCACCTTCAGACAAGACTCAGGTCAAGTGTCCCTTCCTCCAGGAAGCCCTCTTGGACCCTCCCACCCTCTTCTGTGCTCCCATATCACATCACCATCTCGTTCATATCACATCTTAACTAGTATTTGTCTTGACTAGTGAAGGAGGGCAGGTGCCTTGCCTTATTCATCCTGGTACCCTTAGAATCGAACACAATGCTTGACATGCAGTAAAAAATAATAGAAAACTGTTATTTATGTACCTATGCCATGCCTGGTAGTGTTTGAGGCAATTTACAGGTACCAATCTTACTTACTAATAAACTCAATGAGGCAGAAACTTCAAACACTCCCATTTTGCAGATGAGGAACTGAGACTCTAGGTGAGGCACTTGGTGCTGGAAAATGAGCAATGGAACCCGGAGAGGCTCCTCCCGTCCCGGGCTTGGCGGTGTCAGTTCCTTCCTCTCTCTCGGGAACTCTACACAGGCAGAGTTGGGCCAGGAGGCCTCCTGAGCACCCAGACACACACTCTGTGTTCGGCATTTCCGGAGAAATACCTGGCTCTTTCCCTTGGCGCCTCCGAGGAAGGGCTTGGCTGTCACCCAGAGAATTTGTTGGGCACCAGAAATCACACCTCCAGCTCTCTGCTCACAGCTGTGCCTCTGGCCCGCGGGCAGAATGAGCGTTTCCACGCCCTCACACCCTGTCATTACAAACCATGTAAATTCCTCGATACTCATGTTGAAATGAACAGATGCGGCGCTGTATTTTTAATGCATTATCTGCAATTAGCAGCAGTGGGCATGAAAGAACTCTGCGGTCCCTGGGGCCGCCCCTGGTGGATGCAGCTGCGAGTACATTTGCGCTGAAGAATCCAGCCCGTCTCCTCTGGCCCACGCGGCTCTGGCGAGTGGGTGAGGGAGCATCCATGCGCACAGCGTCTGCTCTGCCAGGAAGCAGAAGGGGGCCTGCCGACACCTGATGGTCACCCCACTGCCGATCTGGCCCTCCTGCCATCCCCCCGCCATGCTGTCTAAACACCCTGAGAGGATGTCCTCCACCCGGATGTCACGGGTGATAAAGGTTTTTACGGGCTTGGGGTCTGCAGTGTGGAGTAAAGGTCTGTGAGAAAATTCAAAGGGGCGTGCTGCCGCGCCCGGGGCAAACGTAAGGGGGTGTCGGCATGGATTTCATAGAAGGTGCTGGTTGGTGAGAGGAACGTGTGCACACCAGCTCCCTCCGAAGGAGGAAGATATTTTTGGTAATACATATAATGCTAATAACTAGCATGTATTGGGCACTTACTGTGTTCCAGGCCCTGATTTAATGCTCGCCAGGCATCAGCAGAAGGCAGCGTCAATTCCCCCTGCCCCTGCCACCTCCAACCATAAACCACAGCCAAAGACCACTGAAAATCCACCTGTAGTTGAACAAAGTTGGGATTTTTGGCTCTTGGCAATGAGGGAGAATGCACAGCCCTGGGAACTGTGGGGCATCTCAGTAAGAGGAGGTTGGAAAGAACTTACTGTAGGAATTAGGTTTGCGTTAGGTGATTTGGGGGAGGTTTAAAGAAGTGGAGCTTTGCTCTGGATTGGGTGCTGTCAGGAAGTCAATATACTTCTATCACTGGGTACTTAATAAATTTTATCTAGAAGGTGGGAGGAATGAAGCAAGACTAAAGTTGGAATTGGTAAAGACGCAGCTGTCACTCGTGTTAGCCAAGAGGGAGGTGGATGGTCGGTCACTTTTGTTTTTCGGTAATGTCCTTGTCTGTATCTGAGTTCAGATGTGGTTAAGAAGTAGTCTTGTTTTTGTCTTAATCCATCACGGTCGTGGAGCGCTCACATGCCAAAGTCTAGGTGTGGGGTACAGGCCAGCTCCCAGCACCAGGCCAGTCTCTGGTCCTCAGGGGCTGCTGTTCCCTTTCCCAACAGGCCCTGTTATTGTGCCAGTTTACAGAAATAAAGAAATTGAGGCTCAGAGAGCTGCCAAAGCTAAGAAGTGGTGCTGTGATTCCAGCATCACTGAAACTGCAGTGGGTGCTGAGGGACTCAGGGGACAGGAGGGGAAGGGGTATGACTACGGGAAGCCAGGCTGACCATGAAGGGGACTGGCTACGATGGTGAAACAGAGAGAACATAGGATTTGGAGCCGGAGATCTCCACTTTCATAATCTGGCCCTGCCAATTACTAGCTACCTGGCCCTGGGCAGTTTTCTGAACATCTTAGATCCAGTTTCTTCTTTTGCATGATGGGAATATAAAAGTCTGTTTCCCACAGTTATTGTGAGAAAAAAAATGGAAGAGACACAGTATAAGGCACCTATGCAACACTGAGGGACAGAAGAGTCCCCTCCAAGCACTTCCTGTGTGCCAGCCACTGTTCTGAGTGTCTCACGTGTACAGACTCATCTAACACAGTCTCCCCGTGAGGCAGGTTCTATTAGAGTCTCTGGTTTGCAGGAGAGAAGATGGAGGTACAGAGAGGTTAAGCAACCCCTCTGAGGTCACACAGCTATCAAGGAGCAGAACTCAGGCATGCTGGCTCCAGCGCCCTCTACTCCTGGTAGCTGTTGGATCACAGCCCCTTCCCTTGCTGCAAGGGCATCAACCTCAACGAGTCTAGTCACATTTTGACGGTGATTGTGTGCTCTGGAACTCCCCTGGTCCCAGACTTTTGCTCACGGAAGGGTCTAAGCTGCTCGCTTGGCTCTGGTTCAGAGAGCACTTGTTTCCTTTTGGAAGGTCAAAACACTCTCGGCATGACAAATACTATAGATTCAGCTCACCGCAGTGGATAGATCAAATACAACATAGTATTGCCTTATTGGTATTCCTGTGCCTTTCAGTAAGTAGTAAAGCCAGCGAGAAAAAACACTGAGAAATGAGTAAAAACTAAAAGGGGCCTGGGGAGGGGTCAGGAGGAAAGACTCAGTGCTGCAGCCAAAGCCCTCCTGTGCCAAGGCTGATGTGTGGGCAGAAGGCTGCCAGAGAGGAAAGGGGTCAGAAGTGGCCAGTCGGGCCCCTCCCGTCCCACAGCAGCAGGCAGCTGTTCAGAGTGGCCTCAGTGCCACAGTCCAAGGCTGAATCAGCTCTGGTTAGTCCTAAGCGGTTGAGTAGGTTTGTAGTTTGCGTCCCCAGTTCTGGAAGACAGAGAGGCAAGGACTCCTGGGCGCAGGGGCGCCAGTAACCGAGGTCCTTCCTGCCTCCGACCCCCTCCAGGCCGCGTTCCACCACCACTTGAGGGAGATGAAGTCCTGGAACTCCCATCAACATTCCCTCTGCTGCTTCATGCAACTCCACATCATTGTCATCAACCTTCTTGAGGCTCATCTGTTCTTAATTATATCTCTAAATCCCGAGGCATTACAACTGTGCGAATTGGGGGAATTTAGCTGCTTAGAGGATTCACAGTAATCACAGTAATCTCTGGTATTTACAGAGCTTCCCTTTGTAGACTGTGAAAGCCAGATAGACAACATTGTAGTGGTGAGGGCCCCGCGAAATTGCTCTCAAGTTCTCTTCGCAGAGTGCCAGGCCCTTAGTCGGTCTGGTTTTGTTTTGCTCAAGGAGGCAGATGAGAAAAGTAGTTTTCTCCATTACCTCCTGAGGGAGACCAAAGAGAAGCTGGAACGGTGAAACCCACGTAGAAGATATGCCTTGGGTTGTGTGCCCAGCCCGAGCCCTCTGCTCAGGGCTGACGCGCTGCCCCCTCCTCAGCTCACCGCGGAAGGGGTGGGCTCCTTCCTGCAGCTATGTCTGTTCCAGTTGAGCACCCCCCTTCTTGGTGTCAGCTGATTGGACAAGAAGTTGACACCTGACTAATGAGCTGAGCCAACCAGATCCTCTCTCTTGCTAATTCAAGGCAAGAGATGTGGAAACTGGGAGTCAGTCAGTTGGTCCCTAAAGCTAGAAGGTCAGGCAGACTCAGGGATGGGAGTGACTATCGGGGACTGTGTGTACTGCTTAACAATCAGAGACAAGGGGAGTACACTATGACACCTGAGAGAGTTGCTCTCCAGCCCTTTCTGTCCCATGTATTTAGTCAATAAACCCTTTGGATTCCTAAGCCAGGAGCCATCCCCATGAGGCCATTACTGCATGAAGGTGAGGCATTGGAAACAACCTGAAACTCCTGCATTGTTTTCTGACACTCCATGCCTTCCCTTCAGCTTCAGTGGAAGAAGAGGCCAGGTCCCGTTGGTACATGAGATGGGAGCAGCCACACTTCCTCTCTAACAGAGACACCACAGCCGGTACCGCAGGTGAGTGGGAGCCGCCCATGGTCCATTCCAGAGACCCCTGCTGAGCTTCGTCAGAAGCCAACATGGGCCTCCCCAGAGTGCTGGGGTGTGAGGCACAGCTGCCCTTGGACTCCACAGCTTGAAGGAAAAGAACTGAGAAAAGTCCCTGCAAAGAAACCATTGTTATGACACAGCACAGCCATCCGGTCCCCCCATTGATCTGACAGCGGCAGCAGGGGTGGAAGGCAGCAGACACGGAGGCCCTGGGAGCACAATCCAATGCAGAGCCCTCATTGATCCATGTACCTGCCTGAGGACTGGCCAGACTCTCTGTGTTTAAAAGACACTCACGGAAGGTCAGGGCTGGAAGGGCACCTGAGGGAGGCCCCAGGACAGCCCAGCATTGTCACAAATGGGAAAGGCAAGCCCCAAAGACACTACTGAGATGTGACCTTTCCATTTCAATCAAGGGAGTTCAAATAGCATTCGTTGTTTCTTGGGCCGTTTTGCGGGAAAAGGAGACGGGTATTGTTGTGCTTTGTAGCCCTATGTTGCCCTCCCACAGGGAGAAAAGCAAAGAGAATATATATTTATGTGGAGTCTGTAGGACTGAATCATAAGTACTCGGCCTTAAAAAAAAAAAAAAAAAAAAAAAAAGCACATAGTTACCGCCAAGGTAAGCAATGTGTTGTCACTAATTCAGAAGTCCCATTCTCCCCAATCCCCTGCCACCGCACACCCCACACCCCTACCCCGCCCCGCCACCCTGCTCCATGGGACACGGAACAGCGAATCTCAGATTTATCTCAGCCGGAGGTTCAAATAGAATATGTGAGACAGTGGCTTCTGTGATGCCCGCCTTGGCTTAGCCACATATTCTGTTTCAACCTGCCCTGTCCCAGTGCCAGTGAGTCTCTAGCAGAAAATTCATCATGAGGCCCTTGTCCTCGAGTCAAGTGGATTCTGGAAATAGTCTTTTCTCCTCCCCCATACTCCCCACCCCAATCCAAGATGCCATGGGTTCTGTGGGATTCAGCCCCCAGAGCCCCTGCAGACTTTGTAGTTAACCATACGACTGACTTGTGGCCTGTCTGCCTAACTGGCCTGCTGTAGTCTCTGGTCCCCACTCCTGCTTCCTCACGGGCTAGGAGCCTGGTGAAACCTTCTGGCATTTCTGGGGTTTGGCCCCATTCTCCTGAGTGCTAGGATTTATCCTTCCCTTCTCCATCAGCCCACACGTGTCCCTGACCTAAAATTCACACAAGCACCTAGGCCATGTGTCCACGCACTCTCTCAGAATTTTCCTTTGCAAAAATGCAGGCCTACATGAGGGTAGAATTTGCCTTTTTCCTTGGTTGTTAATATGGACAGTCGGTCTGTTTTCAAGGCCTGCTCTAATCAGCATCATCATAGTTATAAGCATTGGCTTTAGAGTGAAAAGAGTTGGCCCTGAATTCTGTCCACACTACTGACCAACGGTACGAACTTGGGCGACTAATTCTTCTAACTCCATTCTTCTGAGCCTCATCTTCCTCACCTGTGTAAAGTGGTTGTTACAACCTATCCCACATGACTGGTACAGAGCAAATGAGAGCATACATGAAATAATGGATAGAAAGAACATAGCATAATGTAACACATAATACTAACATGTAACATTCACTGAGAGCTTTGATATGTTAAATTCTGGGCAAAGTGCTTTGCAAACATTACGTTAGTTAATTTGCACAGTAATCTTGTGAGATCCTATTTTCCCAAATTTTTAAATGAGAGCTTTGAGCCTTGAAAGGTTAAGTAAATTGCCCAAGGTCAACAGTTGGGTAGTGGTGGAGCAAGCACCAATTGTGACCTCGTGGAGACCAAAGGTTATGATTTATATCCTTCAGTGTCTTCGTACAATGCCTAATATATAGTAGGCACTTGAAAACTGTGTGTTGAATTAACGCATGGCTCCCAAGTCAGTGCTCCTTCACATAGCTGGGTTGAGAGCTCAGCTTTATCAACTTATTTTTTTTGTCTCTGTCTTTTTTTTTTTTTTTTTTTTTTTTCAATTGGGAACACTAAGCTTTTTTTTTTTTTTTTTTTTTTTTCTTTTTTTTTTTTTTTTTTTTTTTTTTTTTGCAACTGGGAACACTAAGCTGTTCATTTGTGTTTTATTTCTGCCAGTATTTGTGTTCTTATCCTTAGTATGGCTATTACTGGATTTTTAAATACATTCAAACCTTCTATCTGAATGGATACATAATTTCCATACCACCTACTCTTAATCAGAGTACCCACAGATTCAGCACTTTGGACAGAGCTAGGATTTTTTAGCTAATGGCTGTTGGTATTGTATTTGTATTTAAAAACTATTTCCAATAAGTGTGCGACTCACATATGAGAAAATACCGCATCCCCCACTCAGTGGTTCTGGCTCTCGCTTCCTTTTCATAGTCTATCAGATGAGAAAAGATTGCCATAAAGATTTTATGAGTCCAAGAGAAACATTACTCAAACAGGATTTATTTCAAAGGCATCATTCTGAAACCATGGCATGTTGTCTAAAAGGGAATCAAAGCTCATAATGGTGAAATTTTTATACTCAAATGAAGTCCAAATGTTGCATAAGATCCTCTTAATGTCTACCAAGTGAGCAACTTCTTCAATTTGGTTCAAATCAGCAGACAATTTATAGAGTGTGTATTTTCAGCATCTCTGGGCCTATACTTGAAACCAGTGATAAGAGACAAGAATACGATCTTTGCCCATGTGCACTCACACAGGAGAAAGGTAATTACGAGTTTGGTTCTTTCAGACCTTCATACTCTGGGACAAAAAATGTCTTTACGATGCCCAGTATATGTCAGGCACTCTGCTGAACACTGCAAGGAAAACAAGGCACATTTTCTACGGTCAAGGACCTACTGTCTGGTTGGGGAGATACGCATATCCTTATGCAGCACACTTTGTAGTGAGATAAGGGTTATGCTAGAAATAGGTACAAGAACTTGTCAGCTGGGAGCTGGTTCTAGAATTGTGTGAGATGTCTATCATCCTTTGTCTAGCGGACAAACTCCTATTCATTCTTCAAGAACCCAAATTAAACATCTTCTCCTCTGAATGCTTTCCTCACTGTCCAAGACAGAATTGGCCTTCCCTCCTTGGAGTTCCCAGAAAATCTTGAATAAAGGGAAAGTGGGGGTGACAGACACTAACTAAGTAACTATTAAAAATATCTATGTCTATATCTATATCTATACACACACACACACACACACACACACACACACACACACACACATTTCTGCAGGGGTAAAGAGCAGGAAATAATTAGCTGTCAAGGAAGAGGTGGAGATACTTGAATTGATTCTGGAAAAATGTGGAGAAGGTCATTCCAGATGGCGAACGCAGGAAGGATAAAGGCATGACAGGATGCACGGTCATGATGTATTTACAGAATGGCAAGTAGCTTCGGGGGCTGAAGCAAAGCAGGGGAATGGTGGGCGGAGCTGATGATAATGGGGAGAAGTGGCAGAAGATGAAGCTGCTGCTTTAGGATGGGGTCAGATTATGAAAATCCTCTGCTAAGAAGTTTGTTCCTCATCCTGCAGGTGGTAGAAACTATCAAAAGGTATTTTAACTTTTACTGATTTTTCTGCACCCAGAAAGTAACATATGCTTGTTGTAAAACTTTAAGAGAACACAAAAGAACATAAAAAATACATTAGCACCCCATTCTGAGCTCATGGTGTTACTATTTTTCTTGTCTTGTTTTTTTAGTGACTATCATATATGTATGTGTGTAAAAATGTTAGTTCACACTATATACATTGTTTCGTATGTTGATTTTTTTCACATAATATCATGTTAAGCATTTTCCAATTTCTTTGAACATTCTTTGAAATTAATTGCTACACGTTTTATCAGCCACAGGTACCACAGTTTATGGAACCATTAATGCTGGAAATATACTGTTTCCTTTTCCCCACTCTAATAAACATCACTGCAAGGAACATCCTTGCGTATCCATTTTACAAAGACCTCTCACTATTTCCTCAAGATAAAGTCCTAAGAGTGGCATGCATTTTTTACATTTTAATCATTATGTACCGTCAAACTACCTTCCCAGAAAACGTTCTGCCAATTTATAATACCACCAACAGGGCATGAGGCTCAAAGAGGTTAAATGACTTGCCTAAGATTAAACAGCTGGGGAGCGGAGGGCTGGAAATCAAATGTGGGCACCGGTATCCACAGGGCTATGGCAGAGCTTTGGTGGGGAGACGGAGGATGGGGTGGTCAGAGGTAATTGAGTCTGGAGCACTGAAACTGACTTGGATGAAGATGGATGGTCTAATGAGACAGTTTCAAAAGACAGGCTGTTCAACAGACAACACTTACAATTTCATACTCTCTATAAAGCTGCCTATGTCACGACTCTTCCCACTTGAGAGTGTTCAGACCAAAGAGGAATAAAACACATCTCCCTTTCTCTTGACTGTTACTCCTTTGTAGACCCAGGCCTTGGACTGGCATTAGAGCACATGGCACGTGTGAAAACTTGCCTGGTCATCTGAAGTGTGATTCAAGGAGGATTCCTCCTTCATGCCTGAACAAGTCTACACTAGGCATACCCTTCCTTAAGCCATAAGGAAATCAGGCACCCATCTCTCTGGGGATACAGCATGTTTTCTCAATTGTCTCATAACTAAGAAATGACTTGATGAGGGATAAAAGATTCAGGATCCTAGCTCCTTTTTTTTTTTTGCGGTACGCGGGCCTCATCACTGTTGTGGCCTCTCCCGTTGCGGAGCACAGGCTCCGGACGTGCAGGCTCAGCGGCCATGGCTCACGGGCCCAGCTGCTCCGCGGCATATGGGATCTTCCCGGACCGGGGCACGGACCGGCGTCCCCTGCATCGGCAGGCGGACTCGCAACCACTGTGCCACCAGGGAAGCCCGACACTAGCTCTTTCAATCCTCATACCTTGATCTACTAGCTGACTTCTTTCTCCCCTCCCTCCCACTCCTTCCCTTCACAGCCATAAACGCAGTGATATAAGTCTAGGCAGAACATGAGGACCAAACTCAGGGAGTCATGTCATCAAAGTACCGTATCTTAGACACTACAGTCTTGAAAGGGATTCAGAGTTGCACTGCAGCTGACTCCATAAATCCCCACTATGACACCTCCAGCTAATGTTTGTCCAGCACATACTTAACTCCACCAGTCCTCCCGCAGAAAGCTGTTCTCTTCTAACTATTAGATCTTGCACCAAGTCAAGGTTTGACTCTTGCAACTACCCATCGTTTCAGTTTCTGCCAATTAGCTAAACTTTCTTCCCTGTGATGGACACTTAACTACGTGAAGATAGGTGCCATTTTCCTCTCAGTATGCTGGAGGTGCTGGAGCATAAGCGTCTAAGGCTCTGGAGTCATACAGACCTGGGGTTCCGCTTCTGACTCTAGTGAACTGCTGTGCTTCTTAGGGCAAGTTGCTAAACATCTCCAAGTCTCCAGTTATTTCCTGGACCAAAAATAATGATGCATTTACCTCACTGGAGAGTAATGAGGACTGAGTGAATTGTCAATAGTGCGGCAAGTGGTGGGTGGTTGATAGATGCTGGGTCCCCTCACAATTGTCTCTTTCTATGTCAGTATTTCTCAAAGATGCTCTCTGACTTGTTGCATCGAGATGGCCTAGGGTGGGTATTTAGAATGTAGATTTCTGGGTCATAGCCCTAATCCGCTGAGTCATGTTCAGTGGGAGTGGGGATCTGGGAACTTCTATGTGTTTAGTTCGGGCAGAATCCATGTGCCGAGAAGTTGGAAGGCCTTAAGACCTTTGGGAACTCTCCAAAGCTGCTCAGGGGTCCACACTCAAGGGCCGGTCTGTCTGATCCCTGAGGGAGACGCCCCACAGAGGACACATGCCTCTGAACCGGGAAGCAAGGCCTTGTTTTCAGGGAGTCTCGCTCTTTTCTCACTCAGAGGCCTTCCCTCTGTCATCTGGGATCTGGAATGTGCAAGTGGGAGGGGATTGGGAAAGGTGCTGCCATGTAGATCAGGGCTTAAGCTGTTTTGATCATCTTCATATCGTCCAAGGGAGAGGATCAGCCCCTCAGAGGGGGAGAAGCAGGGCAGGGGCCCAGGCGTCAGCCAAGCAGATTGATATTGAGGGCACACTCCAGGCCAGGTCGGGAGCTGGAGGGCCAGCACAGTCGAGCAGTGGATGACAGAACGCCCTGGCCTTTCCTGGACATGCTGCATATCTGTGCAACTAACTCAGGACGTGCCCTCTGGTGGAGTGGGGCCCCCAGTGAGTCCTCACACTTGGAACAGTTTACATACTTACCCTCACGTGCCCCCTCGTCATCTCGGCTCCACTCTCTTTCCCTGCTGTGAGTTCTCCCAGGTGTGAGTTCTCTCCTTGTACCCAATTTTGTGCTGATGGCTCCCAAAAGTCTATTTACAACCCCCTCCCCTCCCCCAAATTTCAGATCCTTACATCCATCTACCTTAGACGGCCCGTAGGCATCCGGTGCTTAACATGCCAGCACTCCCTTCACCACCTCTTGCCACCCACCTGCCATGCAAACCAAGAGTGGGAGCCACCTCTATTCCTCCTCCTAATTAGTCCCCCGGGTTCACTGGATTACTAACCGAGTGATGCTTTGTGTATGGGCTTCCATGGATCACTAACCAAGTGATGCTGTGTGTATGGGCTTCCAGTCTCTTAAATCCACCCCTCCATACAGTCTCCACTGTTACCACCTGTGTTTATTCAGGCCTCATCATTTCTCACCTGGGCTACTGCAACAATGGGCAGCTTGTGTCTGAGCCTGGATCTGTCCCTGCATCCGTCCCTCCATCCTGTTCTCCAGCAGCAGCCGGAGTGGTCTTTCAAAAAAAAGTCAAAGCTGATCACATCATTCGCCTGCTATAAACCTTTCAGGGACTCCCTACTGTCCCCAGAATAAAATGCAAATAATCCGGCCTCCCTCTACCTTTTTAGGCTCATCCCCTCTCCGTTTTCCCACATCCTTCAGCTCCATTTCCAGGCACGGAACCTGGGCACTCCTCCTCCTTCCAGGGCCCCTGGGCTGACCAGTCTCCCTGAAGACCAGGCTTCTGACTACTTGCCTCTGCCTTTCCCCTACTGTCGCTGCCCCCAATCCACATCACTATCCAACTCAGCACAGACAGGAGAAATGGGGAGAAAAGAACAGTTGTTATAATTATTATCAAACCCTGTGAGCCCTTCTTATGCAGCACTGCGCACAGTAAGTGCTTTACATGCAATTTCTCATTTTAAGCCTCACAATATTCCCACGGGACAGAGACAGATGAGGAACCAGAGGCTCAGAGAGGTTAAGTAACTTGCCCAAGGTCATGCAGCAGCACAGGTGGTGCAGATGATTCTTCAGCCCAGGTTGTCTGACTTCTGAGACGTATCAGAAAACAACATCAAAGAACACAACTCACATCTATTTCCAATGGTGTATGCAGAAAAATCTACCCTGCCCAAACAGAGGCCCCTTTAAGATATACTATCCTCAAACACCCAGGTGCTTAGACTGGCTTATGGAAGAGGCAGTGTTACTCTACCACAGGATGATTAGGATAGCAATGAACTTAAATCCCAGCCACTGCTGGAGAATATCTGCTTCTGAATTCAGGTTGGTTCAATTCAATCCAATTTAATTCAGTGCAGTTATTGAGTGCCCACTATTCACCCTGTAAGGGCTGGCTACGGAAGGTCCAGAGAGAAAGGCAGAGATCCCTCTTGGGAAGTCATAACTAGCCAGGGCATGGGGCACCACATGAGGAGGCAGGAATTGGGGTGTTGGGACGAGGCAGGCATCTTGTGGTCAGTCCTGGAGCACTCAGGAGGTTGAGAATTTGCCAGGTTCTTATGCTAGCCCCTGGTCAGTGGCAAGTTTTGTAATTTTGCTAATCAGTTCTTATAAAATATGAGTATAGAGAAGATACCACCAGTTTAGTCTAATAGGAAGTCTCAGGTGTAAAACATATGAAAGAAACTGGGATTTTCTTTCTTTCATATGAGGGCAGGGGCTCCAGTGACAGAGAACTTAGCTCTACTTACTAGCGGAGGCACCTTGGGCAGCCAGTGTTAACCTTCTGAGCCTCAGTTTCCTCATCTGTAAAAGGGGAATGAAAGTAATCCTGTCTCATAGGATTACGGAAAGGCTTAAAAGAGATTACGCACATAAAGTGCTTATTAGCACAGCACTAAGTGCCTGTAAGGAGTGTGAAAAGTGTTAGCCCATTCAATAAACAAACGCACGAGTGGAACGCACATCTCATGAGTGCCGGCCAGCTGCACATCTCAGGAGTGCCGGCCAGCTGGATGAAGAGCTCAGAGTTTGAACTATGGTAACAGCAACCACTGAAGGTTTGCAGCAAGGAAATGGCAAGGCCAGATAGGACCACACTGGCCAGAAGAGAGGACAGATGGGAGGGGGAGATACTGGAGACTAATGGGAGGCTGCCTCAGTGTTCCAGGTGCGAGAGCACCTGAGTGAGGTTGGGATCTTGGTGTTGCAATAAAAGGGACAAATTGGAAAGACAATTTCCAATTGTAGAACTGGCAGGACCTGGCAACCAAGAGATGTCAGCGGATGATAGCGGCCCTGCTGCTGAGCAGACTCGTTGCCCATGAAAGAGAGGATCTAGTTAGGGACTCAGGGGAGAAGCGATGCCCTCCCCAGAAGCCCCTGGCCACTGTTTCCGTTGGGAATGCTGGCCTTGCTGCTCTTTCTCATCCCCAGGTTCATGAGGCCCGTGAATGGCCCATCCACAGAGTGGAGCACAGTGGGCAGCCCATAGGAAGTTCTTTTACAGAAGAGGTGGTGGGGCTTATAGCGGGGGCCAGTGGCCTGCAGCAGGAAAGGACTGCCCTCTTGGCAGATGGAAAGGGACAGAAGTCACTCTAATTGCAGCCTGTTTTGCAGGAGAAGCCTCCAAAGCTGGTTAGAAAAGAAAAACCTCTCAAAATAGTCCAAAGAAAGGGAAGAGGACTCTCACATGTTTATAGCTACTTTGAGCCAAGCACCATCACCTATTTCTTCTCATTCAACCTTCAGCACGGCTGAAGAAAGGATTAGCTGCCTATTTTACAGATAGGGAAACTGAGGCTCACAGAGCTTTTCCTATAGTGTATACTTGTAACTTACATAATATTGTACATGGACTATACTTCAATAAAAATGTAAATAAATCAAATCAAAACAAAACAAAAAAAGATAGCAAATATAAAAAAAATCTAACCCAGTTTGTCAATGGTGGAACCGGATTCAAACCCAGCTCTCTGACTCCACAGCACATTCTCTTTCCTCTACGACATATTTCATAAACTTTAATTTTAAAAGTCCCATTTCTTCAGACATTCACAGAAGGCTGTTGGCAGTGCAAAATGATCGAATGCTTTTAGAAAGCAATTTGGCAATAAGAATCAAGAGTCTTAAAAAAATATTCATTCTGGGAATCGCTCCTAAAGAAATCATCATAAATTCAGAAAAAAAAAGAGAAAAAAAGCTTTACACACTACAACATTCTTCACAGCAATATTTATAACATGAACAATTGGAGACGATCTAAATGTTCCCAGAAAGAATGGTTGTGAATATCCATTTAATGGAATATTTGGGGGCCGAGGGTTTATAATAATAAGGAAAATACCAACATTACAAGTGGAACATCATCAGGATGCAAAATTACACATAGTGTCATCTAGCAATGGTGCTAGGGAGCCACGCGGGGTTCCATTTTTTGGCACTTCCCCCTCCAATCTCCATCAGCCCCTTCTAAATCACTCTAGATTTTAAAAATTAATAACATTACTTAATATGGAATAATGCATGATTGATCAACCTTATACAAAGTGGGAGTATAATCATCTTTAGAAATTTTGCTATTTTTGTTGATCTGTAATAAAGAATTTAGAAAAAATTATGCTTGCCTTTAAGTGTCTCCTATGCAGAAATAATGGGGCTGCCAAACCTACCATTCTTCTTGAATACAGTTCTGGAGGCTTAGCCACGTAAGAAGCCAGGGGAACAAAAAGCATACATATTGGAAAGGAAGAAGCAAAATCACATTACTTGCAGCTAATATGATTTTCTAACCTAGAGAAGCTGAAATAATCAACTTTAAAACTATTAGAGCTAATGTGAGAGTTCAATAAGATGGTTGATTGCAAAAGAAATGTACAAAAATCAATGGTTCTCTTATTTACAAGCAATAAACAGTTAGAAAATGCAGTGGCAAAATGATACTCTTCACAGTAACAATAAAAGCTATAAAACTACCTAGGAATAAACCTAACAAGAAACTTACTAGGCCTAAATGATGAAAACTTTAAAATTTTATTAAATCAGGTAAACAAAGATCTGAAAAATGGGAGACATACCATGGTCCTGTACAGGAATATTCACTGTCGTAAAAGTGCCAGTTCTTTCCAAATTAACCTGCAAATTCAGTGAAATTCTAACCAAAATCACAATGGAATTTCTTGCGAGAAATCTGAAAATCTCATTCTAAAATTTACCTGGAAAAGTAAACGCACAAAAATTGCCAATAAAATGTTTTAAAATGAATAGTGAGGGAGAACCTTTCCTACTGGAAAAAAAAAATGACTATAAAACTATGGTAACTGAAACTATGTGATTCTGGCATATAAGTAGAAAAACAGATAAATGAAATAGAAGAAAAAAATCCAGACATAGAACCATGGATAGACATGAACTTAGTTTATGATAAAAGGGCCATTTCAACTCAGAAAGGACAGGTTTGGAACAATTCATTATTCATTTGGAACTAAAAGTTAGAGCTGTATCTCACACCTGGCACAAAATATAATTCAGGCAGAGTAAAGAGCTGACTGCAAAATATAAAAGTCTGAGAATTCTAGAAGAAATAGAGAAAATGTCTGCTACGAGGAAGAATAAAATAAAGCTGAAAGACAAGTTACTTACTTAGGAAAATTTTACAACATATAGGACAAACTGGTATAGACTGAATGTCTGTGCCCCCCCAAATTCATATGTTGAAACCTAACCCCCAATGTCATGTTATTTGGAGGTGGGGTCCTTGACAGTTCATAAGGTCATGAGGGTGGAGCCCTCACAACTGGAATCAGTGCTCTCACTATTATTTTTTTGGGGGGGGGTACGCAGGCCTCTCCTGTTGCGGAGCACAGGCTCCGGACGCGCAGGCTCAGCGGCCACGGCTCCCGGGCCCAGCCTGCTCCGCGGCATGTGGGATCTTCCCGGACCGGGGCACGAACCCGCGTCCCCTGCATTCGGCAGGCGTACTCTCAACCACTGCGCCACCAGGGAAGCCCAGTGCTCTTATAAAAGAGGCCACAGAGAGCTCCCTTGCCCCTTCCACCATGTGAGGACACGGCAAGGAGATGGCCAACTATGAACCCGGAAGCAAGCTTTTACCAGACACAAAGCCTGCTGGCACTTTGATCTTGGACTTCTCAGCCTCCAGAACTATAAGAAATAAATTTCTGTTTATACGCCTCCAGTCTGTGGCATTTTTGTTATAGCAGCCTGAACAGACTAAGATAGAGAGACCTAGTTTTGATATTCAAAATATACAAGGAGCTCCTAAAAATCAGTAGGAAAAACACATACAACCCAATAGAAAAATGGATAAGGAATATAAATAGGTAGTTCAGAAAATAAATAGAAATGACCATAAACAAATGAAAAGGTGATCAATTACTAATAATTAAAGGAATGGAAAACAAAAGACTGAAGTGTTATTTTTCACCCATCAAGAAGGGTAAAAATAACAAAATTTTAATTTGGGAAGGATGTAGGGAAGTAGCCAGTCTCATACATGGCTGATGGAAATATTAAGTTGGCACAGCTTTGGGGGAGTATACTTAGGCAGAAACTAAATTAAAAAGACACACACTTTGACTCAGCAATTCCACTTTAAGGAAGTTATCCTATAAATGCTCCAAGATGCGCACTGAGATATATGCATGAAGGTGTGAAATGTAGCACTGTTTGAAATGATGAAAAATGGTAATTATTAGCCAATTGTTTAAAAAATAATGAGGTAGATATAGGTGCTGACATGGAAAAATATCTAATATGTGCACTTAAGAGAAGAGAAACAAGTTGTAGGATAACATGTTTAACTCCCTGTCCCGTGTGCGTGTGTAAATGCATAGAGACAGGTCTATATAGCTACATACCAAATTTGTTAATAATGTTTGCCTCTGGGGAGGAGAGGAGACTTCCGGTAGGGGGTTGACAAACAAGACTCGAATATTTTATTCTGTACCCTTGGGTATGTTTTGCATTTTCCACAATGAGCATGAATTGCTTTGGTAAATAACAAGAAAGGATAGATATATAAACTCCCAGAACACAGATCTTTAAATGAAAAACAAAACAAAGCCATGCCTAGAAAAAAAAATAGAAGGAAATACATCAAAATGTTCATGCAGGGACTTCCCTGGTGGCACAGTGATTAAGAATCCGCCAGCCAATGCAGGGGACATGGGTTCGAGCCCTGGTCCGGGAAGATCCCACATGCTGCGGAGCAACTGAGCCCATGCGCCACAACTACTGAGCCTGCGCTCGAGAGCCCGCGAGCCACAACTACTGAAGCCCGTGCGCCTAGAGCCCGTGCTTGGCAACAAGACAAGCCACCGCAATGAGAAGCCCGCACACCACAACGAAGAGTAGCCCCCGCTCGCCACAACTAGAGAA
>RJWK010022941.1:0-29501 GCA_004363435.1 Platanista minor | reverse complement strand
ATCAAGGTATTTGTTTCCTGGCCAGTACCATATGACTGACTTTAACTTCCTAGCATATTTTGATAGCTGGTAGGGAAATTTCCCTCTTATTGTTCTTTTTCAAAAATGCCTTGAGCTTCTTTTTTTTTTTTTTAAATAAGTGAATTTTAGAATCGGCAAGTACTTAATGTCCGCATGTCCCCTGAACCTTAATTTCCCCATCTTAAGAAAAAGGGGTTTATTTTCGCATGTACATTATAGTGCCTAGCACGTAGTTTTTATAGTTGAAAATTTTTTTTTGAAGTTCAGAATGTATAAGAAAAGCTAAATTTCCTTTGTGTTGCTATTTGATTTAGCCATCAAGTGACTTAAACTTTTTTTTGGTGACTTAAACTTTTAAAGTCAAGTTTTAAAAAAAGTTGTCTTTAGTTAAACCTTGTTTAGTCCAGCTTAAAATTTTTTATTGTTGTATACTCGATCTCTTCTGCCTAGCTTTTTGTTAGTTTCTATAATCCTGTCTGTCATCTTTTCAAATTTTTGTGGTTTTACCAAATTTGTTATCACAAAGCATAGGTTGTTTCATCATCCTGGGGAAATGTGCACATGATAGACAGTGACGGGCTTTTGACATCCAAAGAAAAGAATATTTCTGGCGCTGATGCCTTTATGTTGTAGTGTTCTGATTTATAGGATTACATCACAGCTTTCCTCTCCATACAAGCTTTTGGAAATTCTCTTTGATGAGGCCTCTGATTGCCAGGGAGAGTAGTGGCCAGCTCCAGTGGGGTGGCATGGAAGGCCTCTGTTGTTCTCTTCAGATCAGACTGCTTTTAAGCCGTCTCAGTCTTAACTGTGTTTAGTCATTAAAGTGAGTGGGTTTTCTTTCCTTGCCATTGATAATAATTTTTAAAAGCTGTTCTAAACAGGGATTTTTTTCTTTTAATAAACACTATTTAGCAGCCTCTTCCTAAGTTTAATATAAATTCCTCTCAAGGTGGTTAAATCTCTTGCCAGGTTTTGCCTTCTGTTGACGTATGCTTTATTTCCTTAAAAGTAAGTATATGAGAGTCGTGGAAATATTGGAAATAACCTAAATGTTTTACAGTAAAACATAAATAAAATCATCACATCTACCATTTCTACCATTTGCTGTGTCCTAAAAATTTCAGGCAGTATAAATGTCATCTTCCACTAAAAAGAAAAAAAAAAAGCACACATGGATATGTATTTTATATTCACCCCTTAGATTTAGCTGTAGCATCTGATGCATGTTTTTCTTCACCCTGCTTTATTTTTTTTTAACCTAATATATCCTGGGGATTATGCCATAAGCAGTATATAGAGACATTCCTTATTCCTTTTCACAGCTGCATACCACTCCATCCTAGTTTATTCAACCCATCCTCTATTGTTGGCTAATTGAGATGTTTCCAGTCTCTTGCTGTTATAACAGGTGGTGAATAGCTTTGTGCATGTATCTTTTTGTATATTTGCCAGTATATTTGAGGGATAGATTTCCTAGAAATGAATTGACTAGATCAAGGGGTAAAGGCATATGCTACTTAGCTAGGTTTTTTTCAAATTCCTCTTTGTAGAGCTCATACCCTTTTGCATCCTCATGATCAACAGGTGAGAACATCAGTTTCCCTATAGCCTCGCCAACCTGGTATGTGTTCTTGCCAGCATGATAGGTGAGAAAGGATACCTTACTATAGTTTCAGGTTGCATTTCTTTTATTATAGCCAGGTTGAGCATCTTTTCATATGGGTTAGAGTCATGTGCATTTGTTCCTATAGAGGTTTTGGCATTTTCCTTTTTTAGAAGCTCTCTTTATTTAGGGATATTTATCCTTTAAGCTGGACCAGATATTAATGCGTGGCCCTCTTTGCCTGGCCAAGTCCTGTCCCTTCTTTGTGGGCCAGCTCGAACATCAGCTGTCCTGGGAAACTCTTTCTGGCTTCTTAAGTATATGGGTTAGGATTCCCACCTGGATGTAGCCATCGTCTCTGCTTATTCCCATCATAGCATCCCTGCCTTCAAGGAGCTTCCAACCTGGTTGAGAGAGCTGCAAAGAGCTAGCTGTAACACACTGTAATAAAGCTATCTTGCCTTTTACTCCCTTCCCTATATATGTAGCACAGTGTCTAGCTACGGTGGACATTGTAAGGGCTATGAATTGCCTCTTTGGCAGAAGTACAAAAAAAAAAAAATGCATTTGGCCAGGTGATATGGGATCTGATGGTGCCCTTCTGGATAGAGAGTACAGACTTGAGGGTTTGACCTTAGGATCTGTGCTTTGCCAGAGAACCCTATAAATACAGCAGACCCGTCTGGGAGCCAGCTTTGTTAGCTCCCAGTCTTCTAGTGTTGGCTGCTGTGTAACCTTACATGGGAGAGGCTGCCAGACGGAACCCTGGAGCATTGTCCCCCTGTGTTATTCCTGTACCTCCCCGGAATTCTTGCGCACATCTTTCTGGGGACAGGGCTCCTCCTGAGGACGTCCCTGTTGTCTGACCCTCCCTGCCAAGTGCAGAGTGTGCCCCTCGTGGGCCAGCGTAGGTGGCATCAGTGACTGCTGGGCCCTTTTCATCTCCGTCCTTCCTAGTTCCCTGTCCCCGCTTTAGTCCCGCTCTGTTTCTTTGGTCTTACCCTTGTCCTTTCCCTGAACGTATAACCTACTGCCCTAGAGCAGCCAGAACACGGACCTTTCTTAGCTCCCCAGAGCAACTGAGTTTTGGTTTGGACTTTAGTCTTAGGTTGTCGAATCTGGCTAGCACAATTGGGACTAACTAGGGTGACTGACTGTCCCTTTTAGCCTCGGACTGTCCCAGGGAACCCCTTAGTCCTGGACGGTTGGTTGCTGTGGTTACTGCTGCCTCACCAGTGACTTACATGAGTCTGAAGCTTTGTCTTCTAGCATTTCCTGCGTTCAGCACGTACACTTTTTCATCACAGGCTGTAAGATCAGGTAACGTTATGTCACAGGAACTGAGTAATCTCTTCCTGTTTAATCATTAGCCAAAGGCTTTTGAACAATACTTGAACCTGGAAGATAGCCGACTGCTGAGTCATCTGAAGACGAGTTCTGCAGTGTCCAAACTTCCCTATGATCTCTGGTTCAAGAGGTGCTTCGCCGGGTGCTTACCTGAATCCAGCTTACAGAGGCAAGTATTTCAAATACGGACTGCAGGCTCAGAGGGAGAAAAATCCTGTGTTCTTTTTTTTTTTTTTTTTTTTTTTTAACGTGACATCTTGGAATATAAATTTGCTTTAGAACAATACAATAATTTGATGCTGACTTCTCCAGCAGCTAACATAACAACACATGATTCTGCTTATTATATATACAGTTAGAAACATAAGAAATATCTCATGTTAATATAAATATTAAAAATGTTACAACATACAACATGTTAGAGAAATTGAAGGCCCTCAATGTGTTCGATGCTGTTCAATATTCCCGTGTGAAACAGTCTCTAGGAGTATATGTGGGCTTTTCCAGAAATGGAGCAGGTCCTAGAGAAAATGTGTTTCTAAAGTAGCTGAAGGCAGTGTGAGACTTGAGACTCAGACTCAGCTCTTCATCAACTTCAGACGTGCTCCGAGTCTTTCGGTGTCCTGGATCACCCCATCCACAACTTTGCAGTTGAGGAGAAAGGTAAATGTACAGAGGACATTACAAGCCAATGCATTTGGCGTGTATAGAATAATACCAACTGTAAGAGTTTATAGGAGTTATCAGAATAGTTATTTTAGAGTATATTCAATAACTGGCTCCTTAATTAAGGAATTTAAACCACTGGAAAATGAAATGGAATTTATCATTTCATTTGCTGCTTTTGTTGTTCCTTACTATGTAATGATTATATTAACATTACCAAATGTTAGTAAAAATCTAAGCTTTGGTTTAGGACTTTCCTGCCCGAAAATGTCAGTCTTGAAACATTGGGGAATCGGCATACTGGTCAGTTCTAGCAGAGCAAATATTGATACTTTCTAGCGATGGTTCCCTTTTTCCTTCCACTGCTGATTGTGTCTGAAATAGATTTCAAATGGCTGATCTGTGTTGTTTTCCTTGATGATGATTTCTTCATAGCTCTTCTCTGAAGCTCATGCACTCAGCCCTCTGTATCCGCAGATGCGCATCTGTGGATTCAGCTGATCCTGTGCTGTGTTTATAATTTGTGGTTGGTTGAATCCTTGGATGTGGACTCTGCAGATATAGAAGGCTGACTGTACCACCTCATTTTACACAAGGGACTTGAGCCTCCACGGGTCTTGGTATCCACAGCAAGTGAGTCCTGGAACCAATTCCCTGGGGATACTGAGGGACGACTGGTACTTAAAAGAAAATGTAATTTGATTGAAATTTGAGCTGTTCAGATAAACATAAACTTCAAACTCGTAATTTGATTATATCTTTATTTTGCAGGGTTTGGGATAAAGTTATAAGTGGATCCTGTAAGATACTAGTTTTTGTAGCTGTGGAAATTCTCTTAACCTTTAAAATAAAAGTAACGGCACTGAGCAGTGCAGACAAGATAACAAAGTTTCTGGAAAACGTAAGTGTACTTTGTTTTATTTTAATTTTGAATCTAGAAGGGAAGTCAGTTTAGCAAGCCAGATTTTTCTATTGCATTAAATTACTTCAGAGACATAGTATATTTTTACATCATAAGAAACAATTTTCCCCTGAAAAAGTTTCAAGTTGGTCTGTGCATTGTAGTCCAGCCCTTTGGGGTCAGTGGTCTGAGCAGCAGGTCTCCATGAGTGTATGCGCCTGGGACTGGAGTCTCGTCCCCTGATGTGACCACTCGGAGGCTTGTCAAGGAAAGGAAGAGGTGAGATCTTTACTTTAGGGTGACTGATCTTTGTTGCTGGAAAAGGAAACCTGATGTTTTGAGGGATTTAAGTCCTTTCATTTCTGTTGCTATCTCTGGTAGATTCCCAGTTGGATTTGTTAATGTGCTGAAATGTAAACTTAGAGCATGTTGAAAAGGGTCTAAATGAATCTGGTTTTCCCTGTCTTTGTATCTTAGAATACCCTTAACCAGGCAAGAAGAGGTGGAAGTAAAGAGACTTAGGTGTGAGTGAATTTCACTGGACCCCAAATCTATATATTTTAATCAGTCAGTGTTAACAATTGAACAGTGGCCCGGTAAATAAGTACTAAGTGAATGTATGTTGGCTCAAAGAACCGTCAGCGTTGTAATAATTATTGGCTCACAGTGCCAGGGCCACTGCTAAGTATTTTTTTGTGAATTACCTCATGTAACCCAGTAAAGAACCCTGTGAATTGGGGCTATCATTTGCCCCATTTTAGAGACGGGGATCTGAACCCAGGGAGCTCAGATAACCTGCCCAGGAGTCCACAAGTAGTGGGCAGTGCAGGATTCGACCCTAGGCGGTATGACACGACTGCTCCTTGCTGTGGCCTCAGGTGGCGCGTGAAACAGTTCCTGGCAGTAGCCTGCTGTGCGATCGATCACTTTCTGAAAAATGGTGAAAACTCCAGTGGAAATGAGATTTGTACCAGAGTGAAAATGAGGGAGATACTGAAGTCAGAAACACATTTCAGAGACTGGTTTGCTTGTTCACAGATCCCCCAGGACAGCTCGGATGCGATTGTGAGCAAGGCCATCGACTTATGGCACAAATACTGCGGGACCCCGGTCCACTCGGCCTGAACATTCCTGACATTGTGGACAGTCTGCCAGGCCTGCCCAGACGGCTTTTTTGGGACATGATCTACTAAACTGATAATAGGGTTCTCACTTTGGTGCTCAAAGTGTAATTGTTTTACCAGCAAAATTTATTTAAGACACCTGGAGTCGCTGTGTTGTGGAATGGCATCTTCTGATTACACAGAACTACAGAGTTCAACTCTGAATAGCATATTTTTTTTCCTTTTTTTTGCAGTACGTGGGCCTCTCACTGTTGTGGCCTCTCCCGTTGTGGAGCACAGGCTCCGGACGCGCAGGCTCAGCGGCCATGGCTCATGGGCCGCTCCGTGGCATGTGGGATCTTCCCGGACCGGGGCATGAACCCGTGTCCCCTGCATCAGCAGGTGGACTCTCAACCACTGCGCCACCAGGGAAGCCCCTGAATAGCATTTAAAAAAATTTTTATTTTATTGAAGTATGTAGGTGATTTATGATGTGTTAATTTCTGTACAGCAAAATGATTCAGTTATACATATATATATAGATTCTTTTTCATATTCCTTTCCGTTATGGTTTATCACAGGGTATTTGAATATAGTCCCCTGTGCTTATACAATAGGAACTTGTTCTGAATAGCATTTTAAAAGCGTTGTTTGAAAATAGCTCCCAGCTTGTAAAGCAGTTGAGTCAGGGTGGGTGGGTGCTTCAATAAGCAGGGTATAGCCAAGCTTGCCCTGCTTCTCTCTACTTAGCACCAAGCTAGTTACTTTCTAAGGTCTGTTTCTGGAATGACGAACAACTTCCTTAATGTTGACAGTTCGGATTCGCCTTTTGTTGATACAGTACCTGTTGAAATCAAAGCTGACTTTCTAAATCTTCTGAAATTTAAATCTGCTTTCTGAGACTTTGTCTTGCTTAAATAGGTTTAAATAAAGGCCTTACATTTTTTTCTCTTCTCTTTGTGCCAGTTGGAGTGAAATATTACTGAACAAAATGTGTCTAAATTTACCTGCTGAGAGAGGACTTGCTGATATTTTGCTGGACTCATGCTTCTTCTTGATGGGCCATTAAATGTTGGGTGAGCATCTAGGGAGGACGCTGCCACCCGGAATAGGAACCGGTGAAAGGGCAGGTTCAGGTTAATAGCTAATGCCCACCCCCCCTACCCCGGCCGTGTTGTCCCCTGATGGTAACTGTTGGTTGGACAGTTGCAGGCTTTGAGCTGGGTGAGTGAGATGGGGCCCTTTGTTTGAAACTGATTCATGCAGCTGTCAGACCTGCAGGAGCCCGAGTGGTGAGTTGGATTCTCCACGCCCCCATCTCCCCCACCCAAAAAAGAGGAGACATGGAATTATGGAGCTGTCACTCTGAGAGTTCAGTCCCTGCCTAAGGTGTAAAATAGCTGTAGAGAGAGTTCAGAGCACACGGAGTTGTTGAAACCAGCTGGCCCATGTGTAAAGTAACATATCCAAGAGTATTTAATTTTTTTAATCAAAAATATGCTCATAAGAAAACTTCTTAAAGCGAATTGTGCTTACAGTTAATACTTTACATTTATCCAGTGATTGCCTCTGCCCCGAAGAACTTTGAATCCAGTAGGGGATGTGAGCAAAAGCGCAAGAAGGAGTTCCTGCTGCACTTGTCCGCTACCTAGTGAGTGAACGTGGGGTTTACGTGAAATTCACAGAAGTCATAAACGCTTTACTTCTGTCTAATTTACGAGCCACATACCGTTACAAACCATACAAGTTTGCACAACTTTTTGGTAAAGATTATAAGGTCAAGTGATGTTAGTGAATCCCGACTCCAGAAAGAAGAAAAGAATGAGCAGTCTCTGAGCAGGAGGGTGGTCCCGAGGTCAGCGCTCCTGCTGGCTCCCACCTGGGCACTGGGAGAAGCAGGGGCAGGCCTCAGAGCAGGGGGGAGGTGGGGGGAGAGGGAGGGAGTGCACCTGGTGGGGAGGGGGCTGAAGGGGCTGGAGTTCCGCTTAAAATTCTGGTGAGGGTCCAGATGAGCCAAAATGGAAGACGATTGCCCTGCTGCCGTGGGATAGAAAATTAAATATTCTGCAAGTACAGTATATTCTGTCAAGCCCTGTTTGGTAAAACCTTGCCTGCTATAGGGTGTGGGTCTTGGGTCTTGGGTCTTGGTTTGTCAAGCTGATTATCATGCGTTTTCCTTATCAGACGACGAAAGGGCTCCTCCACCTGGGCGGAATTTAAGGCCCACTGTAGGGACGCAGAGTAGGTGAGGATCCAGTTCCATTTCAGTATGAGAATTTTATTTTACTGAGAGTGCAGTATTTTGAAGATGTTTTTGCTCACTGCCTGCTGTGAGAAGCACAGTTCCTGATGAAAATAGCCCCATGTTCCCTTTATTCGAGACATTTTGTCCAGATACTGTAGAAACCCGGGGTTTCGGTTGTGGCCGAAACTATGGTGGCTAATATGTGGGGTTCTCCCCCTGCCTTGGAAAACTGGGATTTAACGTTACTAAGTTGAGTTTCTAGTTCTTCCTTCTTCCAGTGTCGCCAGATGAGAGAAGCTCTAGATCTGAGGGCAGGGAAGGTTGGGGTGGGTGGGTGTGGCTTTTGCCTGATGACAAGTCAGACTGACAGATTGTACATACGCAGGCTTGTGTGTGCGTGTCTGAGGCCACCTCAGGAAATGAGGTCAGGGTTCATTAGAATGAAGTGCTTTTTGTTGTTGTTGTTGTTAATGGAAAGTTTGCCTGAAGACCGGGGGCAACCCTCAAATCCCGTGATGGGTGGAAAGAGCTCTAAAGGCCTCCATCCTCTTTTGTTCTGGGTGTGAGACAAGCCGGCCTCGTCTTGAATTGCTGAAGCATCACCCTGGGCCCTGTCGTGTGGTCATCAGCTCCCCACTGTGACTGGGGGTGTTAAGTTTTCCTCCCTGAAAGTGCAGAATGTGGAGTGAAATCTGTGAGGATGGGGAGGGTAAAAATAGAGCATGTGTGCCCAGGACTAGGTCCGAAGACCAGTCTCCTGCCCTAAGTGACAGCCTCTGTGAGCAGCGCTGTGAGATTTGAGCAGGAGGGAGGCGGCGTTCTTCAGCCCGAGGCAGCCTCTGGGAGGGGTTAGGGGTGTGGATGGCTGGCTGGGCCTCTGGCTCTGCCTTTTACATCCTCCAGTGGTCCCGGAGGAGAAGCAGCTTTTGTCTTCAGCTGGGTGTTCTGGGTTTGGAAGGCCTAGAGGCCACTTTTCTTTTGCCTTGACAGGTGAAAAGGTGTCTTTGTAGCAGGAGTTGGGGACCTTTTCCTCTGGTGGATGGAACAAAGAGCTGTTTCTCCTTTAGAATCTGTGCCAAGTGAAACTGCTCCTGGCTCCTGGCAGGAGGCCAGATTGAAGAGGCCGGGGGAGGGGTGGGTGGAGGAAGGGGGCGGTGTGAACAGAGGGGGGAGGAGCTTTCCCGGAGGCCTGCAGGGCCCGGTGGGGTGCCTGCCCCTCACTGCCTTCCTCACGAGTCACTCCCTTTCCTTTTTGGTCTGCCACCCTTGCCTTATGGAGGTTAAAGAGTGAGTGGGCAGTTCCTTGCTAGGTGAGGTGACAGTTCCTCACTCGGGGCTGGTCTCACTGTAGGAGCACCACCCGGAGGGGGGTTGGAGAACGTGATCAGAGGACAAGGAAAAAATCCTTCAAGAAGCTTGTCCCGACCGACCGAGCAGAACTCCCAGTAGAATAGCACAGCAGGCGATCGGGGTTCAGGCCTCAAAATCGCACCTGAAGCGTAGGGATTACTTTGTAGTTTACCAGGAACTCATACAGAGGTGCTCGGGCCCGCTGGAGCTCACGCTAACCTCTGACCCTGCTGTTTGGTCTCTTTTTGCTTGTCTCCCGTCACCCTTCTTTCCCTAGAGTTTTACCAAGTAGCAACCAGGTACTTGTTGGAAATGTTGGCATCTCTTCCGTGCCCGCTCCCCTCCGCCCTCTGGGCTTAATGCCCTGAAGGCTCGTGAGGGTGGCAGTGAGGAGGGGAGCTTTGGGTGGTTCGCTTCTATGGGAAGGCTGTGTCCGCGCCGGCGGCCTGCACCCCACCTCCTCTGTCTCCCCTTCTGTTCTGCGTGGTTCACTTGTCGTTCTTCCTCCTCATTCACTCATGAAATAGACTTGAGCACACTCCCATGGGCGGCCCACGCACTGAGTTTAATTGCTGAGTTGTATTTGCCCTGTTGGAGCTTGTAATCATGCAGGGAAGACAGGTGTTAAACAAGTATGTATTTTGTTTTCTCAGTCTTTAAGAGGACCTCTCACTCCTGAGCTGCCACACAAGGGTGGAGGTGACCTGGGCCTGCCCAGAAGCTCTGGAGGAAAGTTAAGAGTTACTCTGCACTGCCTGGGTCTTTGTCCCCTTCTCTTATTCGTGGAAGAGTGACAAAGAGCCTTGGGAAGGGGTGGGTGCTGGGGAGGGTCTGAGCCTCTGCGCTGACTCGTTAGTAGTGTGACCCAAGATCACTCAGTCTGCGGCTCAGTTTCCCCATCACCTTCAGGAAGGTACTAGAATTGCTTACTCCTCCACTCGCTGTGAGCATCAGGTGAGCTCAATGGGAAAGCATTTTAAGAAGTACAGAGTTCTGAGGAATGTTGAACATTTTGAAATAGCGTGGTTTGCAAGCGTGTGGCCAGGCTCTGCCTCTGTTTGAATCTGCCCTGTGCGTCAAGGCCTATCTGAAACTTCCCCTTGTTAATTTCCAAGCTGCACGGGCCTTCTCCTGCTTCTGAGCTTCTGTAATCTTTCAGGCATAATGGTTCAGGAGTCTTTGGTTTGGTGGTCCCGAACTTTAATTAAACGCCATGTGGTTTCCCTCTAAAAAGCAGGCTTCTTGCGTCCAGGCTGTGTCTTGGTTCCTTTTGCACACTTCTGCTTTACCTAGTATAGTTCCTCATATGTGTTTTCTCCCTGAAACCGTGCTGTCCCCCACCTGTCTTTGGGCACGCTGGTATCATCTTGGTCAGGAACACTGTCTCCCCACTGCGGGGCTACATCCTCCTATCTCTAGGATTCAGCTCAAGCATCCCCTCCTCCAGGAAGCCCTCCCGGCTCTCTGCCCCTTGGCTTCTGCCCTAGGCTTGTTTCCTTCCATGGTACTCTGTGTCCTTTTTACCACATTTAGCACATTGGCTTAGAATGACCTGTTTATATCGAACACTAGCCTGTGAAGCCCCTCGAGGGTATAGATCATGTCTTATTCTTTTCTTTTCCCTCGGTGCCAAGGACATCTCAGCCTGCCTGGGCTCTCCCTGAGTATTAGGTGAATATGTGAATGCTTGACTCCTCTGGTGACAATTAACAGAATTGTCCTGGAGCTGGCTTGCTCAAGGAGACTTGATCACAGGATACAGGGGGTGAGGTTCAGAACCCATCGTGGGTAGGGCTAGAATCTGGGACAGGACTAAAGAGACTCTGGCCCCCTTTATCTTTGACCTGCTCTGTGTGTCTGCTAGTTCTCTCTCTGCTGTCCGGGTTGCTCTGGTGGAAGATGCCTTACCCTGAGGTCCTAAGATTATCTGGTACAGGTCCAGCCTCTGGAGACAGTCTCTTGGCCCCGTTTCCTAAATCCATGGGAAAGGGCCTGTGGTCCGTCTTGGGTCTGGTGCTGCTTATGGATCAATCATCCATCCCCATGGAGACAGACTCATGGCCACCAGGAGCCTCCCTGTGTCCATGGCAGTGCAGGGCCGGTGAGCAAGGGACACTGTACAGGGGCCACTGTGAGCGGGGAGACACTATCAAAAGCTCCCACTCCATTTGACAAATCTGTTGACTGGGTATGCCCTGCAGAAGTGCCAGGGGAGGGGTACCAGGCGCCTTCCACCGTGAACTACATCTGAGTGGTCTTCCTTCACTGCTTATTTCTGGTTTCTGCCAACCTGTCTGAGGGTGGTATGACCAGCCCTTTCAGATGAGGTGGGGCAGAGTGGGAATACCCCACTGGCAGCTTTGGCAAGCAGTGTCTGGCATGGCCAGGTGTTTCCTTGGGAACGTTTCAGATCAAGTCTAATTCTGGAAGTTGACGGGAAGTGGGCTTTGCCTGGCTCCTTCCCCTGCACCTGAGTCCAGTGAGAAGGCTGGGGGTGGGGGCAGGGGGCGGCTGGCAGCAGCTGTGTTTATTTGCCTCTGATTGCTTGGAAAGATGTCTGCATCCCCTGGGGTGTCCACCATCTGGGTCTGTAGATTGAGTTGGGCTCTGGCCAGACTGACCTGGTGGCAGTTGGGTGAATCTGGATAAAGTCAGGGTCGGCAGCTGCTAAGGCTGACTGACTTCAAGATCAGAAGGGAGGCACACCTGGACTTGAGCGTCTGCTGGAGGAAAGCGTGCCAGTCACCTGGTCGACACTCCCCTCCCCAATACTCAGATAAGAAAAGCGAGGTTCTGGGTGGTGATGGGGGTTATACCAGGTCACCACTGGTAGCTGAGAAGCCTTTAGAACGCAGGCATCCTGGCTCCCATCCCTGTCTAGAGCATGCTTCACCACACCAAGCTTCTCCCTCATCCTGAAACACTGCCCTTATCTGTCCTCTGAGCCTTAACACCCCTGAGGAGCTTGCTGGCTGGGTACCTTGGCACGGTGTCCTCCTGTGTAACATGATAGCGATGGTAGCCACCTTACAGGATTGTTAGGAGTGTTAAATGCAGAAGGACACACAGTACCCTCGTGTCAGTGCCTGGCACATGGTAAGCACTCAGTAGACATTAGGTGTTACTGAGTCACAAGCGGTAACAGGTAAAATGTGTGCTCTCTTCAAAGAGGTGACACTGTGACTTACAGTCTCACTAAACATCTTAGAGAGGATGCTTCCTGAGAAGTGTTCTAGGAGATCAGAGGCCCGTTGCAGGTTCTTTAATTCTTCCATTTGTAAAGTTTACCTACATGGCGATCCCCTAGGGCCCCTGTTAAAATTCGGATTCTGATTTAGTAGCTCGGGGGTGGGGCCTGCATTTCTAATATGCTCCCTGATGATGTTGGTCCTTGGGGACCAGAGTTTGAATAGCAAGGAGGGTAGGGACTGTAGATTTCACATTTTACCTTGTCAGAGCTTTAACCCGGATTGTTAAAGAAAGAAAGAAGCTACAGAGAATTGCTACCTGCCTGTGCCATTTTCTCATTTTTAAATTAGTCTGGCTTCATTTCTAGGTCATATTGGGGATATTGCTAAAAGTTTATAATCAGGATTTGATGAAGTACCTTATAATCTCAGTAATGAGACACAGATGTCCTACGAGTTATTTGCTCTCCTCGCTGGGTCACTGGAGGTGGTTTCACTCTCACCTTATCACAGGTCAGCTCGTTACTGAGGGTAGCTCTGTGGCAGCCAACCACCCATATCTATCCTCCCCTTCCTTACTAACCAAACCTGAATTTTATTTGAGGCAGGAGTGTGTTAGCAAAACTTTATTTCCCAGTCTTGATGTAGAGGAATGGACAATGAGATGGAAGCAAAGTCATTAGGTAGGGCTTACAGAAAAGGTTTTTTTTTCACAGAGGATTTACTCCACGGTCAGGTAAGCTTTCCTCTTACTTCCTGCCTGGAACACATACAGAATGACTGGAACTCCAGCAGCCATCTTGGGACATGAGGCAACCTCAAGGATGGAAGTCACATGGTGAGGATGGTGGGGCAAAAAAACAGAGCTGTGGCACATTGATGGTACCACAAGCCCTTCCCTACTTAACTCCAGACTTCCTTTACATTAAAACAAACAAAAAACCTGGTTGTTTCAGCCAGTATTTGACAGGTTTCCTATTACGTGAAGGATGCTAAACCCAGTGGTAACTGACCCCACCAGAGCAGGTGCAGTTTAGCAGGGCAGACATGGGTTTAAATCTGTGTCTAAAACTGTCATCCTTCTGAGCACCCTTTGTGGGATCCCCTAGTCACGTAGAGGCAGGGGAACTGGATTGAGGGTCAGAAGCTCAGGGTGCTCAGCTCAGCTTTGCCATTTCCTAGTGGTATGATCCTGTTCCTTTAACCTCAGTCCCCACCCCTGTAAAATGGGGGTGATAGATGACAGAGTCCAACGTAGTGCGAGGTGCAGGACTCACTCTGCCGGTGTTGGGTGAGGGGTGGGTCTCAGGATGATGGGGAGGATGCAAGGACCAACTGGCCGCAGTGGCCGATGCTGATGTGAGCAGCGAGGGGCCGTGCAGGGGTGCAGCTCGGGCACAGGCACTGACGCACCTCTCAGTGCTTCCATTAGAGGTGCCCACCTTGGTGCCCCGAGGGCCACAGAGCACTGCGGCCTCTGCTGGAACCGAAAGGGCTTGGACTAAGTGCCCCCTCCGCATGAATGAGAGGCTGGTTTTGTTCAGAGGAACTGGGGCGGCACAAGTAGCCTTCAGCTGGCCCTTGGGAAGCCTGCCTCAGGCCTTCCTCCGCCAGCTCCTGAGCTTTAAGCTGAGGCCTGCGAGGTGGCCGGCAGCATCTCGGCTCCTGCACTGCTTTGCTGCTGAAACCCGCAGGACTGTGCCCCAGCTCCTTACTTTGGAGCAGCCGGATGGGCTGGGGGGTCAGCAGTGAGTGCGTTCTCTCCGGCTGCCTGGAACCTGCAGTGAGATGTCTTCAACCACAGCACAGCTGTCCACACCTCGTTCATCCAAACCAGAGCACCTTTCTGCTGCCACTTTCTCTCAACCGTCTTCCAGACCTGAAGCCATCATCTCTCTCCATCTTCCTCTCTTGCCCACCCCAGTTCCTTACGTTGGGCACCTGCACTGTTTCCACTCACACGGTGCCAGCTGGTCCCTGGAGGGCAAAAACCATGTCCTTACGATGAACTGAAACTATCAAGAGGCATCTTATCTCCCTGCACACAGAGAGTGGAGAGCAGAGGCCGAAATAGGACTGCTGGCAGTTGGGGAGGGGACCTCTCACAGCTGGGCCATGTGGGGCTCCATCTTTCTGACCAGCCGCTAGATGGTCTGAAAATGGCTGCATTTCCTTACTGTGGCCTCTTCCTAGATTTTTTGATATGATTGAAACAAGGTCCGTCTGAGTGGACATGGTCCACACGGGTCAGTTTCCTTGCTCAGGGATGACAGAGGCAACCAGCACAGGTATGTACTTTCAGTCCCCTGGCCACCTTTATAAAAAAATAGTTGTAACTAAATTTTTTAATGGGAAAGGGCTATGTGCACGTGGGAATAAAAGGCAACCAGGACAGGAGGGTATGCGATGCATGGCCACTGTCCCTCCACCCCAGCCCCAGTCCCTTCCTCACAAGCAGCTTCTTTCAGCTTAGACGTGAGCGGGGTATTGTGCATACTTTCTAGGACGAGAGAAGGGACAGCACAGGCCTGTCCGCTCTGGGGCTGTCGTAACCAGGTCAGTGGGAGAGAACTGAGGAAAACCCAAGACAGTTAAACTGCGATCAGGGGCTTTTCTTGTGTTGCCCCGGCTGGGAGGGTTTGGAGCAGGGGCTGAGGCTGGCAGGGGTGACAGGAGGCGTTTTAATGCTGGCTTGGAACAGTGTCCCTGCGACCCAGACGTCAAGGCAGCACATAGTGTGAACAAGGCCAGCCCCCTGGGGAGCGGGGGCCAAGGCCTTTACCCTAATTCTGTCGTGGGGGGCGTTTGAGATAATAAGCCCAACTCGTGTGAAATATCTTTATTTGTGTAGCTGAAGAGACAGGCTTGCCGCCTCCTGGGTGGAGACTCTGAAATCACAGGCCTCATGAGGATGTAGCCTCGCGTGGACCCCCTGTGAGACCCGCCCTGGACAAGGTGTGACAACCATCCTGCTCCAGGCTGGTAATTAAGAAACAGATGGAATTTTTTGTCCTCTCTTCCATCATTTTGTCTCGTGTGTGTGTGTGTGTGTGTGTGTGTGTGTGTGTGTGTGTGCGCGCGTGCGCTTAATTAAATAAGAAAACAGCAATGACCTCACCATGTAGGAAACACCGAACCTCTGCAATCACAGGATGCAAAGTCGCAATCTGTTATGGAGGAGAAAAGAAATGGGTGTGCGGAAGTCCAGCTCAGAGTAGCGTGCCTCTTAGCTGGGTGTCACAGTCTGGGAGAAGAATCGGTTAAATTCTGCTTTTGTGGTTTACTTTTCCTCCCTCTGCAAACGGATTCATGAGTTCACGTAACAAGACCCCTTCGCGTTAAACCTCATGGTTGGATGATCATGGCTTCCTATTATGAAATGAGAGCATTTTTTGATTAATGGCACATAAGGAGCAGAACTTTTTTTTAAAACCAAAAACAGCACTTAGGAAAGGGCCTGGCTGCCCACCCATGACTGATTGTCACATGTGTTCTTCCTCTGTGGACCCAGGGCATGCTGCTCTCTTCCTGCCTCTGCTACAGTGCTAGGTGGACCCACGCTGTGCAAGGGCCTCGTTCGACATCATTTCCCTCTCAGGAAGTCATAAGTATTGGCTGACAGGCTCGTGGTGGGAGGTCCCCACTGGTGGGCACACAGGCAGGCAGGGCACAAGAGCCGGGGAGGAGGAGCTAGGTTAAGGAAACAGCGTCTCCCTACCTGGAGGGCTGGGAGGCAGGTGGGTATCTTTCCTGATCTGTGGTTCTCGGTGTCAGAAGGTGATGGTATCACCTAAGACAGGGAACTGGGATAATTGGACGGAAGCTGAGAAAGTGTGAACTCAACAAAATGGAGGCGAAGCAGCACATGCATCGGCCTAGCAGGGAGGTTAAGAGCAATGCTTTAGAGCTGAACACCCTCGGCTTTGGAAGCTGTGAGGCATTGTGAGGATTAAATAAAATTGTGCATGAAAATGGTGCAGCGCGGTGCCAGGTACGCAGTGAGTGTTTAATATTTGGGAGCTACAGATGGTGGCGGCAACAGGAATCAAGTGCCCAGACAGCTGCAGTTGGAAACTGGGGTGCCACAGTCAGGTACCACAGGGGACTTAGTCGTTCATCCCGTGCCTTTTTTTTTTTTTGGTATGTATGAGTATTCTGGCTCCTCAATAGAGTTCTGAGGTCATCAAAGTGAAGCCTCTCTTGGACTCTATTCAGGGAAGCTTAAGTCCACAAAGCCCCTAGTTAGTGCTGGCTGTCCCTGAGGGGGTCACCACAGCATGGTCACATGGCCAGCCCCCTCTCAGGGCTCCCGGGCCACACACACCATGGGGGTCTGCTCCAGGACCCCTAGGCAGGAGAACTGGCCACAGTGGTTCCGAGGATGGTGGACTGGAGATAGGGATGTTATTGGTCGGATAGTGGGGCCTGCTGCAAATGTCAAGCAGGAGAGGGGTGTGCGGAAGCTTGTTTGGCCAGAGGGCTGGCAGCAGGATCGGACTGGCTAAAGCCACAGGTATGGAGAACCATGAGTGTGAACATGCAGGCAGATGAGGACCTTAATTAGAGCAGTGGAATAGCTTCTAGAACTAACTGGCAAGTGTTCACGATCAGCTGGAAGCGGAAAGGAGGAGGTGACTTCCAGGTAATGCCATTCACTGAAAAAGGAGATGATAGGAGAATGGGACTGGGGCAGAGGGCTGGGATTTGAACATAGGAAAACGATACTGTGGGACACACAGAGTTTGAGGTGCTTGTGAAACGTGTGTCAAGCATAAGAGCTAACATTTATTTAAAAATTTATTTTATGGAATATCAGTTTTTATTGGATTATATAAGATGAAAAAAAGACTAAGAATAAGAAACTTCACATAAGAAGGGTAATTGAAAAAGTAGAATATAAGTGTAAGCACATATGAAATTAACATTTTGTGAAAAATACAAATGATAAAACTTGGTAGATAACTCAGATATGAAAATCCAATGGGGGGAACTATGGATAATAGTTTCTTGGTAGGTTTGCTTAGTGTTGCAAATTTTACATTATTTTGTAAGGAAGTCATAAACCGTAGTTGCTAAACATAAGATAGCAAAGCTTGAAGTTTAAAATCTAAAGACACTATGTTTTCTTTTTACAGTCAAGAGAATCATGTTTTTGAAGATTAATTAACTTTTGGTACCTCTTAATCCCCTCCCCACATCTTGCCCCTCCTCCCTTCCCTCTCCCCACTGGTAACTACTAGTTCTCTATATCTGAGTCTCTTTCTGTTTTGTATATTCATTTGTTTTCTTTTTAAGTTTAGATTCCACATATAAGTCATAACATACAGCATTTGACTTTCTCTGTCTTATTTCATATTACCCTCCATATCCATCCATGTTGTTACAGATGGTAACATTTCATTCTTTTTTATGGCTGAGTAGTAGTCCATTGTATACATATACTATATCATCTTTATCCATTCATCTGTTGATGGATACTTAGGTTGCTTCCATATCTTTGCTATTGTTAACAATTCTGCTATAAACATTGATTGGGGTGCATGTATCTTTTCAAATTAGTGTTTTTGTTTTCTTCATATATACACCCAGGAGTGGAACTGCTGGATCATATGGTATTCTGGTTTCAGTTTTTTGAAGAACCTCCATACTGTTTTCCACAATGGCTACACCAATTCACATTCCTACCAACACTGTTCTAGGGTTCCCTTTCCTCTACATGCTTGCCAACTTTTGTTATTTGTGATCTTTTTGATGATAGTCATTCTGACACGTGTGAGGTGATATCTCATTGTGTTTTTGACTTGCATTAATCTGAGGATTAGCGATACTGAGCATCTTTTCATGTGCCTGTTGGCCATCTGTATGTCTTATTTAGAAAAACGTCTATTCAGGTCTTCTGCCCACTTTTAATCAGGTTGTTTTATTGATATTGAGCTGTGAGCTGTTTATTATATTTTTTGGATATTAACCCCTCACTGGTCATATCATTTGCAAATATTTTCTCCCATTCCTTCCTTAGGTTGCCTTTTGTTTGGTCAGTTGTTTCCTTTGCTGTGCAAAAGCTTTTAAGGTTAATTAGGTCTCATTTGTTTATTTTTGCTTTTGTTTCCTTAGGAGACAGATCCAAAAGACACTGCTACAATTTAAAGATTGTTCTGCCTGTGTTTTCTTCTAGGGGTTTTATGGTTTCTGGTTTTACATTTAGGTTTTTAACCCATTTTGAGTTTATTTTTGTATATATAGTATGAGAAAATGTTCTCATTTCATTCTTTTACATGTGGCTGTTCTGTTTTCCCAGCAACACTTACTGAAGAGACTGTCTTTTCCCCACTGTACCTTCTTACCTCCTTTGTCGTAGATTGACCATAAGTGCTTGGGTTTATTTCTGGACTCCCTGTTCTGTGTCTGTTTTTGTGCCAGTACCATACTGTTTTGCTTACTGTAGCTTTGTAGTATATCTTTTTTGTTCTTGTTAACATCTTTATTGGACTATAATTGCTTTACAATGGTGTGTCAGTTTCTGCTTTATAACAAAGTGAATCAGCTATACGTATACATATATCCCCATATCTCTTCCCTCTTGCGTCTCCCACCCTCCCTATCCCGCCCCTCTAGGTGGTCACAAAGCACTGGGCTGATCTCCCTGTGCTATGCAGCTGCTTCCCACTAGCTATCGATTTTACATTTGGTAGTGTATATATGTTGTCCATGCCACTCTCTCACTTTGTCCCTGTAGTATATCTTGAAATCAGGGAGTGTGATACCTCCAGCTCTGTTCTTCTTTCTCAAGATTTCTTTGGTTATTCAGGGTCTTTCATGTTTCCCTTCAAATTTTAGATTTTTTCTGGTTCTGTGAAAAATGTCCTTGGTATTTTGATAGGATTTGCATTTGATCTATAGATTGCCTTGGGTATTTTGATTATTTTAACAACATTCTTCCAATCCATGAACGTGATATATCTTTCTATCTGTTTGGGTTGTCTTCAGTTTCTTTCATCAGTGTTTTATAGTTCTCTAAGTACAGGTTTCTTACCTCCTTAGGTCGGTTTATTACTAGGTATTTTATTCTTTTTGACGCAATGATAAATGGGATTGTTTTCTTAATTTCTCTTTGATAGTTTGTTGTTAGTATATAGAAATTCAGCAGATTTCTGTATATTAATCTTGTATCCTGCGGCTTTGCCAAATTCATTGATGAGCTGTAGTTATTTTTTGGTGGCATCTTTAGGATTTTCTACGTAATAGCATCATGTCATCTGTAAACAGGACAGTTTTACTACTTCCTTTCCAATCTGGATTCCTGTTATTTTTTTTGTCTGATTGCTGTGGCTAGGACTTCCAATACTAATGTTGAATAAAAGTAGTGAGAGTGGGCATCCTTGATCTTAGCGGAAATGCTTTCAGCTTTTCACTGTTGAGTATGATGTTAGCTGTGGGTTTGTCATATATGGCCTTTATTCAGTTGAGGTATGTTCCCTCTATACCCACTTCGAGAGTTTTTAATCATAAATGAATGTTGAATTTTATGCATCTGTTGAGATGATCATGTGATTTTTATTCAATTTGTTAACGTGTATCTTATTGATTTTCAGATGTTGAGCCATCCTTGTATCCCTGGGATAACTCCCACTTGATCATGATGTATGATCCTTTTAATGCAATATTGAATTCAGTTGGCTAATACTTTGTTGAGGACTTTTTGCATCTATGTTCATCAGTGATACTGGCCTGTAATTTTCTTTTTTTTTTTTTTTTTTTTTTTTTTTTTTTTTTTTTTTTTTTTTTTTTGCGGTATGTGGGCCTCTCACTGTGTGGCCTCTCCCGTTGCGGAGCACAGGCTCCGGACACGCAGGCTCAGCGGCCACGGTTCACGGGCCCAGCCGCTCCGCGGCATGTGGGATCTTCCCGGACCGGGGCACGAACCTGCGTCCCCTGCATCGGCAGGCGGACCCTCAACCACTGCGTCACCAGGGAAGCCCCGGGCCTGTAATTTTCTTTTTCGCTTGTGATATCTTTTCTGGCTTTGGAATCAGGGCGATGCTGGCCTAGCAGAATGAGTTCAGAAGCATTCCTTCCTCTGCAATTTTTTGGTATAGTTTGAGAAGGACAGGTGTTAACTCTTCTCTAAGTGTTTGCGAAGCCATCTGGTCCTGGACTTCTGTTTATTGGGAATTTTTTATTCATTTCTGGTAATTGGTCTGTTCATATTTTTTATTTTTTGTTCATTCTTAGGAGAGTGTACATTTCTAGGAATTTGTCCATTGCTTCTAGATTGTTCATTTTATTGGTGTATAGTTCATAGTAATCTCTTATCATTTGTGTTTCTGTTGTATAGGTTGTAACTTCTTTTTCATTTCTGATTTTATTGATTTGGGCCCTTTTTTTCTTGATGAGTTTGGCTAAAGGTTTATCAATTTTATCTTTTCAAAGAATCGGCTCTTAGGTTCATTGATCTATTGTTTTTTAGTCTCCATTTATTTCTGCTCTGATCTTTGATTTTTTTCATTCTACTAACTTTGGGTTTAGTTTGTTCTTTTTCTAGTTCCTTTATGTGTAAGGCTAGGTTGTTTGAGATTTTTGTTTCCTGAGGTAGACCTACCTGTATCACTATAAACATCCCTTTTATAACTGCTTTTGCTGCATCGCATAGATTTTTGGATTGCTGTGTTAACATTTTGATTTGTCTCCGGGTATTTTTTGATTTTTTTCCTTCAGTGATCCACTGTTAGTTTAGAATATTGTTTTAGACTCTGTGTGTTTGTGTGTTTCTTGCAGTTATTTTCTTGATTTCTAATCTCATAGCATTGTGGTCAGAAAAGATGCTTGATATGAATTTCATTTTCCTTAAATTTACTGAAACTTGTCTTGTGGCCTAGCATGTCAGTGTGTAAACTGGTGCAGTACTTTGTCTGAATAAGGATTGCTTACCTGGCTTTCTTTTCATTTCCATTTGCATGGAATATCTCTTCCCATCCCCTCACTTTCAGTCTGTGTGTCTTTAGATCTGAAGTCAGTCTCTTGTCGGCAGCATGTATACAGGTATTGTTTTTGTATCCATTCAAACACTGTCTTTTGACTGGAGCATTTAATCCATTTACAGTTAAAAGTAATTATTGATAGGTATGTGTTTATTGCCGTTCTCTTGATTGTTTGGGGGCTGTTCTTGCAGTTCTTTTTTGTTCTTTTATTCTCTTCCCTTGTGATTTGATGACTATCTTTAGTGTTACGTTTGGATTCCTGTCTCTTTCGTATCTATTATAGATTTTTGGTTTGTGGTTACCGTCTGGTTTATATATAGCAATCTATATATATATGTAATTACGTTGCTGATCTCTTAATTTCAAATACATTTTAACAATCCTGCATTTTTACTCCCCTCCTCCCACATTTACTGTTTTTTGGCATCATATTTTACAACTTTTTGTATCTCCCTAATTACTTATCACAGATATAGATGATTTTACTACTTTTGTCTTTTAACCTTCCTACTAGCTTTACATGTGGTTGATTCACTACCTTTACTGTACTGCCTTTACCAATCAGCTTTTACCGTTCATAATTTTCATGTTTCTAGTTGTGGCTTTTTCTTTTTTTGCTTAGAGAAGTCCCTGAACGTTTCTTGTAAAGTTGGTTTGGTGGTGCTGAACTCTTTATCTTTTGCTTGTCTGTGTAACTTTTGATCTCTACATCAAGTCTGAATGAAAGCCTTGCTGGGTAGAGTGTTCTTCATTATAGGTTTTTTTCCCTTTCATCATTTTAAATATATTTTGCCCCTCCCTTCTGGCATGCAGAGCTTCTGCTGAAAAGTCAGCTGATAGCCTTATGGGAGTTCCCTCGTACATAACTTGTTTCATTTTCCTTCTTTTAATGTTCTCTTTATCTTTAATTTTTACCATTTTAATCACAATGTGTCTTGGTGGATGATCCTCTTTGGTTTGGTTCTGTGCTTCTTGAAGGTGGATGTCTATTTCCTGTCCCAAGTTAAGCAAGTTTTTTTTTTTTTTTGCGGTCCACGGGCCTCTCACTGCTGGGACCTCTCCCGTTGCGGAGCACAGGCTCCGGACGCGCAGGCTCAGCGGCCGTGGCTCACGGGCCCGGCTGCTCCGCGGCATGTGGGATCCTCCCGGACCGGGGCACGAACCCGTGTCCCCCGCATCGGCAGGCAGACTCTCAACCGCTGCGCCACCAGGGAAGCCCTTAACACTCTTTAAGTATACAATACAGTGCTGTTAGCTATAGGTACTATGCTGTGGAGTAGATCTCCAGAACTTATTTTATCTTGTATCTTACATAGTTGAAACTTTGTATCCTTTGACCATTACCTCCTCATTTTCCCCTCCCATCAGCCCCTAGCAACCACCATTCTCTGATTCTATGAGATTGACTTTTTTTCTTTTTTTTTTTTGCGGTCTGCGGGCCTCTCACTGCTGTGGCCTCTCCCGTTGCGGAGCACAGCCTCCAGACGCGCAGGCTCAGCGGCCATGGCTCACGGGCCCAGCCGCTCCGCGGCATGTGGGACCTTCCCAGACCGGGGCATGAACCCGCGTCCCCTGCATCGGCAGGCGGACTCTCAGCCGCTGCGCCACCAGGGAAGCCCCATAAGCAAGTTTTTAGCTACTGTGTCTTCAGATATGTTCTCTGCCCCTTCCTCTCTCTCCCTCCTTCTGGGACTCCTATAATGCAAGTGTTAGCATGCTTGATGTTGTCCCAGAGGTCTCTTAAATTGTCCTCATTTCTTTTTATTCTTTTTTTCCTGTCCCAGCTCGGTGATTTCTACTATTGTCTTGCGGGTCACTAATGTGTTCCTCTCTATCGTTTAATCTGCTGTTGATCCCTTCTACTGTATTTTTAGTTTCAGTTACCGTATCCATCTGTTTGGCTCTTCTTTGTATTTTCTAACTCTTTGTTCGAAACTTCTAACTTCTGTATTCGTCCATTCTTCTCCCGAGCTCTTTGATCATCCCTTGTGATCACTGCCTTGAACCTTTATTGGGTAGACTTGTCTGTCTCCATTTCACTTACTTCTTCTGTGGTTTTATCTTGTTCCTTCACTTGTAACATATTCCTCTGTTGCCTCCTTTTGCCTAATTTGCTGTTTTTATTTTTATGTATCTGGTAGGTTGCTTACATTTTCCGACCCTGGAGAAGTGGCCTTTTGTAGGAGACGTAGAGCTGTATGCTGTAGGGGTGCCCCCTATGTGGGCTGCCTGGGTTCTTCTGTTGTGGTCAGCTGACTGCTGCTGGCAGTCTAGTAGGTATGGCTGGCCCCTGGTCCAGTTCATTGCCAGGCTGCTGGTTGGTAGGCCTGGGTCCTGAGACAGTTGGCTCTGGAATCTCAGAGTGTCCTGGGGCTAGGGCTGGCCCACTGGTGGACAGAGCTGCATTCTGGGGGTGGGGGACCGGGGTTCCCAGATCTAGTGTCGACCTGCTGGTGGGCAGGGCCATGCCCCAGGGGGTCCTGGGGCTGGTGCTTGCCCGCTGGTGTGTGGGGCTGGTCCTGGGGTTAGTGTTGGGTGGGCAGAGCTGGATCCTGGTGTCTGGCTGCAGGGATTGGGGGTCCCGGAGCTGGTGCTGGCCCACTGGTGGGTGGATCCCAGGGCTAGTGTTGGCACACTGGTGTATGGGGTCAGGTCTTGGGCCCTCTGGGCAGGGCTGTGTCCCTGGGCAGCTGTGGGCTCAGGGGGTCTTAAGGCAGCAGCCCTGCTGGTGGGTGGGTCTGTATCCCCACCCTGTTAGTTGCGTGGCCTGAGGTGTCCCAGTACTATTCCTGACAGGCTGACTGGCAGAGCAGCTAAGAAGCTGGTGCTAAGAAGCTAGAGAGAATTCCAAAATGGTGCTTGCCAGCCCCGGTGTTCTCCTGGTAGACAGGCTCCCAAAAATGGCTGCCACAGTGTCTGTGACCCCAGTGTGAGTGCCAGTTGCCTCCTGCCTTTCTGGTAAGGCTCTCCAAGATCAGCAGATGGGTCCAACTCAGGCTGCTTTCAAATTACTGCTGCTTCCCTGGGTCCTGGTGTGTGAGATTCCGTGTGCACCCTTTACAATTGGAGTCTATTTCCCACAGCCCTCTGGCTCTCCTCAAAGTCAGCGTGCTGGCCTTCAAAGCCAAACATTCTGGGGGCTTGTCTTCCTGGTGCAGGACTCCCAGGGTGGGAAGCCTGATGTAGGGCTTGGAGCCCTCACTTCTCGGGGAGAACCTCTGCCTTTATAAGTATCCTTCCTTTTGTGGGCTGCCCACCCTGGGGTGTGGGTCTTGGCTAAACCTGCCCCTCCTAACCGTCTTGTTGTGGTTCTTATTTATATCTTTAGTGGTAGAAGACCTTTCCTGCTGGATTCCAGTCTCTCTCGTCAACCATGGCTCTGTGAACAGTGGTAATTTTGTTGTGCCCATGAGAGGAGGTGAGCTCAGGGTCTTCCTGCTCCACCATTTGGTCAGGTCCTCAAGAGCTAACACGTAGTAAGGCCTGACTCTGTGTCAGACACTGTGCTGAGCACCTTACACATATTTAATCCTGCCAGGCCTATAAACAGGTGCCATTATTCCCATTTTACAGATGAGGAAGCTGAGGCACAGTGAGATTAAGTAACTTGTCCAAAGTTGCACAGCTAGTAAGGGGTGGAAGAGCCAGAATTTGACTCCAGGGCGTTGATTTGACCCACACTGCTGCTTTGTGACATTTGGACACCTGGGTCAGGAGCTCAGGGGGGATCTGAGTGGTAGCTGTAGACATGGAGTCATCCAAGGCCAGGACAGCACTTAGGCCCCATGGAGCCAGCCAGGAAACGTTCCCAGCGTCAAACTCGTCCTTTGCATTAATAATCGGGGGTAAGTACCCACATCTGAGGTACCCTTGAACTTGGGGCACTGTAGGGGACAGTGGGCTGTTCCTTAAGCATCACTGCTCAAGCCAACAAAGCCCCTCCAGGATGCTTTGCCCAGAGGAAGGGGGGAGGCGGGACGGCATAATCTGGTTGGCAGCAGCTTTAGGACAAGAGCCCCCACGGAGACACCTGAGACAGAGCAGGTCCCAGTGCCAAGCAGCCCTCCAGGAGGCCAGCCCAAGGCAGGGAGGAGGGGTGGCAGGCGTGGCATCCAAGCTGTTGTCCGAGAGCCTTCTCCAGCAGGACTTACCCAAAGCTTACTCTTTCCTAAAGACTAAGTTTAGTGTTTTAAAAATTCAGATAAACCCAAATCTTAGAAAGCTGATGTCCTAAAGGAGACTATACAGGACACCTAGTTCAGTGTCCCCACTTTCCAGAGGAGGACATTGATGCCCAGAGAAATTAAGTGACTGGGCCAAAATTGTCCAGTTAGATGTCGTGGCAGGGCCACCACTTCGTCATACGATGATCCAAGGGTGGACACACCAGGTCCTCTACCTGTTGAGAACGTGTAGCCATGACCTTCTTTACTTCGTAAAGAGCTTTCTCTTAGGATGGTGGCCAGTTTCCTTCCGTCGTGCAGGCCAGAGCCTGTTGGAGCTGTTCTTATTCTAGTCCTTTCACTTCCCTAGGCAGCTGCAGTCAAGTTCTGACTTGTTAAGGTCAGAGAATTCTGGAGTGAGGAGACATCATTACAGAATGATGGAGAAGCTCTTAGCCTGCAACCTGCCATCCTTTCTGTCAACCGCCTGCTGCCGCTCTCCGCTGTGGCCCCGCCAGCTGGGCGTCCGTCTTCCTGTGCAGGTGAGAGCTTGCGCAGACCGTGATGCAGTCACACCGACCCCCAATAGCGCTTGGCCGCTGCTGCTCAGCAAAGAAAACAGCGGTGCACCCTGCTTGTTATAAGAAGTGCTCACCCCGATCTTCTGAGGCTGGCGAGTCCCAGGCACAGGGAAGGCGGCTCCCATTGGATTGATCTCCCACGCCCTTGTTGCTCAGAAGTGTGACTCCTGGACCAGGGGCATCAGCATGGCCCGGGAGCTAGCTGGAAGTGCAGAATCCCAGGCCCACCTAGACCTCGGAGTCAGCATCTGCACTTTGAAAGGACGCCCAGGTGCTTCCTGGCAGTGGCGCAGGGGAACGGCGCTGTGCCAGGTCCTCTTTCCCAGAGCCACCTTCCTAGGTTACCAGACCAAGGGCATGCTCTCCACAATCCCACCACCTAAAACGCAGCCAGCAAGCACTGCAGCCCTTCTTGCTTCCCCTAAAACCTTCAGAAAGACATGACAGGACCGAAAGGTTGAGCGGAGAAGGTCTTCGTCCTATAAGGCAAATTCTCAGGTTGTTCAAGAGAGGGGGCAGATGTAAGTGCTCAAAGAGCAAAGCTGCCTGGGGCTTTCCCTCGGGGCAGTAATTTATATTCATCATTCCCAGGTCACTAAAGGACAGAAAGTTGGTAAATACATTTAGATAGTCTTTAAAAGATGTTGGGAAGAAAAAAACTTTTGTACGCTAGGACTCACCTAGAAAGTTATTTGTGTCCAGCAGTCCTTCCTTCACCGATAACACCAGATAACGTGAGCTGGTCTGTGTCCTCAGAACTCTTGCTATTTTGCCGATGAGCTGACCTACCCCTTCCCCCGACCCCTACCCCAGCCAAACGAAGAATTTTCAGTGGTTCCTGCTGGTGGTCGATAAAACAACACAGGAGTCAAGGAAATGATTTGTTTTTAAGACTTTTTTTTTGGTTTGTTTTGAAAGAAACTGCATACATCATTAGAGACAAACAAGAATTTAAATACCATGCAGTTTCTGTATGTACAAAACCTAGGCCCTAGAGATCCAGTTTAATTTGTGTTCTATTTCACACTGTCTTCCTCCTACAGCCGTTGGCTGTTAAAGCAGAACACAGGAGAGTGCTCTGATACAAAGACGAACTATGTACAGACACCCGGGAAGCAACTGGGAAAAAAGCAACCAGTTTGGGGATCAACAGACAAATGGGAAGAAAAAGTTGTTCAAGGTGACCTTCGCCCACTGGCTGTGCACAGGGAGAGCCTGAAATTCCATTCACCGAAGCACACACCATGATTTTCATTCGGCAAGTATAAATACACGTTCATAAGCAGGAGAAAAATAAACTCGGAGGTTTTCATCACATCAACCGTCACGTCGTTTGGTTTCTCTAATCTGACATAAAGGCTAAAGTTTTACAGAGCTTTGAGGGCCTTTGGGGAGGAAAATATCAGCAATTTCGAAACAGTAAGTGGGCTGATGGCAGTCTCTTCTGTCACAGGTGGGGTGGGGACTTCGGGGCGATGTTTGATTTCGAGAGGGAAACATTTTGAGAAAGCTCACGTTTTTCTTCTGATGCTAATGCAAATGAAAAAAGGCTCAAACTGCAGCTGTTCCAGAAATGGGGTGCATTGTAAACCAGCCAGCCCATCTTTTTTTTCCCCCTTAATATGGAATCATCATCTTGGAAAGAAAGAAACACATTTTTCAATTGTCATGATGTGGCAAAAAGGAAATTTGGATAGATTTCTATAAAGACCTCAAGATTTCAAGGAAGGAAAGACAGCAGAGGGCTCATCCTATGACCTACGGAAGTTGCTGAGCTGCTTACAGCGGGCTTGGAAGAGCCCAGCTCGCAGGTGGTGACACGGGAGGGGCACCCTTCCTCTTGCAGGGAGTTACTTCCGGAAAAGGCTGCCCTGCAGGAGGAGAAGTAGAAACCGCGTTCAGTTTCTTCCACGCACAAAGTGGCTGCAACAACAGGGCACTTTGGGCGGGAATCCGGGGCTGCTGGCTAGCTGCGGGGAACTCGATTTAGGCATCGTGTTCCCGGGGAATCTGAAAGGCCCGGAACCAAGGCCAGCAGAGAAGCCACTGGCCTCTGCGAGGCGTCCAGGCAGCGGAGTGAGGTCCCTTAGGACTCGCTCCTGGGCCAGGGGCAGGCTGACTGTTGCTCCAGGCCACCGCGAGCCACAGGAAGCCCAGACTCAAGATCCTGGCCCGGTGGGCTCCTCAGCCTGGAAGACGCGCCCGCCGCGGAGGAGTTACACGGAAGAGCCCCACGTCCCTCAGCGTGCCATCTGCACCTTCAAAGGTCAGTATGCCTTTCGGGAAGACGCTGTTTACAGCCACGCTACAGCCCTGGCCACATCTTCCCAGAATCAGTCACCCCACCCACGGCCGTAGCTATGCGGATTCACCATTCAGGGAAAAAAGGATGGGGTGACACGCCCTTGCGGGGCTGGGCATCAGGCGCTGCGAGGAAAGCGTGCGCCAGCTTGGCACCAGCCGGCGGGCACTGCCTGGAATGCTGCCCCGAGCTCCCTGCCAAGTTGCACGGTGATGCCGGACACGGGCCGTGAGCACCAGCGGAAAAGGAACTGGCCTCACCCATGGCTATGGAGCCCAAGAGTAAGTTGATCCCATGCGTTTTGGGGTGGGGACCAGTTAACTTTTTTTGTGTGAAGCCCAAGCTTGGCATCTTTCTAAAGCCTGGGCCTGTGGGGTGGGGAGCACGCCATCACTGGGAGAGCTGGCGGGAACTACAGGATCATGGCAGGACGCCAGGCAGAGCTGCATGGCTGAGGGCCCTACAGGCTCCATCAGGAAGGAAACCGGAAGCAGCTCAAGCAGCCTCCTTCAGAGAGCAGTCAGGGTTTGGAGAGGCCCCTCCTCCACTGCACATCCTACCCTCACCTACCCTGTCACCGCTGCTTTCCTGTGGTCCCGAGTGGGGAGGATGGTCAGAGATACATCTCCAGTCACCCTCACCAGCATCAAGAGGGGGAGGAAGGATGCTCCCTGGAGAAGCAGGTGTGGAAGGTACAGCACAGCAGGTGTGGCTGGTGTCTGCCCAACGCTGGGGCTTCTGCACAGACTCTTCAGAGCAAAGCAAGCCTGGAAGGCCCTCAGGTGGTTCTGGAGGACCAGTCCACCAGCGGCTGGAAATTCAGCCTTTCAGGAATGGTTTCTGGCCTGCATGCATCGGTCCTCGACTCAAAGGCCATTCACTGGCCCACCGGCCCTGGGGCACGCAGAGAAAATGAAGAACATCGGCCAGTTTGTCACCCCAGCCTTTATGCCCTCAAAAGGGGTCTTATGCTCACACGCACGATACCACCACGCCGCCAATGGCTGTTGGTATGCGTAAGATCACCCTTGACACCGGGCTTTGCTAATG